>CM021774.1:11249602-11351874 GCA_011076525.1 Nettapus auritus
TCGGGGAGAGCGGGCGGGCCGGCCGGCCTTCCGGGGACCCCGCCGCGAGGGGGGCGCGGGCGGCGGCCCGGCCCCGGGACCGGGCCTCGGCCTCGGCGGGCCGCGGCCTGGTGCGGGGCAGGGGCCGCCGTGGGGCCGGGGCCGCCGAGGGGCCTCCCGTCCTGCGGCCGGCCGGGGGGCTCGGGTCGGCCCCGCGGGTCCAGGCCTCGCGTGAGGTCGGGGCCCGGCCTGGCGGGGGGCCCCGCGGCCGCCGAGCTGCATGGGAGGGCTCGGAGCTGGAGGGGACCCCGTGGGGAGCTGCCCCGCCAGCGGCAGCAATGCGCCTCGGAAAGGTGGCGGGGGGTGAACGAGGGGCAAGGCTGCTGGGGGCACGGGGCTCGCCTCTGTCCCCGGTAACCCCAGTACTTAACATCGAGCAGACTGTCCGGCAGGACGCTGCAGAAGGGTGCCGTGGGACGGCTTCCTCATTCACAGCTTTTAACTTACAGCGGTGGTGTGGCGGCCTTCAGCCTGTTTGCTAAGGTGGTTCTTATTTAACAGCGAGTGCCGCATGGTAAACGTGCGATAGTTAGGAGTGCAGCCATTGGAGGCCTTTTAGCGTAGTGTTTTTTTGAACTGTTGGTGAGTTTTGAAGCGCTGTTAAGGTTAAAAGCTGTTTGGATGAGGTGCCTGTAGAGGTACGGACATCTGCTGTGAATGAGGTTAAGAACATACGTGGCAGAACCTACTGATCGCTATACACTAGGTATCGACTGTCCCTCCTGACTGACATTCTTTCCTAAAAGTTTATTTACAAGCTCTTTTTTTCAGCATATTTGCAAGAAATTGTCAAGGAAGACTCGCAATAAAAATGTTGCTTTAACTAAAGAGACTGGCAATTTTTGTTTCAAAGTATGTTTCTTCCAATTTGTATGAATGAGGCAGATTCTGAGGTTGTGTTATGGTTCACCGGCAGCATCACAACCCCTTATGTTCTGCATGTCAGTCATACCTGCTGTAGTGTAACCTCTTTGTTACCTAGTGCCAAATCTGTGAAAGCTTTGTAGTTCATTGGCAGTGCCAACCCAGGTCTTGGTGCCAGTAGTTCACCCTTGTTGCATAATATTTTTTAGATGCTGCAGATGTTGCATTTTGCCAATAGGGGCCAAATCTTTGCTCTTCCTTTTAAGAGTAGGGCTTCTTTTTTTAAAAAAAACAACAACAACATTTGCATTGTTTAATGGAATTACATTGATGATTGGGTACTAATTTAATTTAATTTATGAACCTAATTGGAATATGGATCTGCATAAATACAGCCTTGAATACATTCACCACAAAGTTATCCGGCTACGTGTTTGCTCTTCTGATCTGCTCTCTTAAATGTTTTTCATCTGATGCTGATGCCCAACATGAAGGGGGTGTTTCTGTTTAAACAAGTGAGGGAGAACTGAATGAGCACAGCACAATCTAGAGGAAAGCTGAAAGCACTAAAGTTAAAACAGTTTGCTGTCAATGCCTGCTTTCTTGGAATTAGGTGATCTTTAAGGTTCCTTCCAACCCAAAGCATTCTTTGATTCTATAATTAGGTTTAATGCGGGCCTTTCAGTTCTTTTAAACTGTAACAAAACTAATTGAAATGAAGCGTTGGGTTAGAAGAAGTGTTCTAAGTTCACTCGGGTTGTTGATGGAACAATAGAGAAGAAAACAAGTTGGACCTGTTAGTTCAATTCTAATAGTGATCAAAACTGAATGCTTGATTAAAGATTTAAATAGTTACTGCTAACTGTTTAAACTTCGTATTCTAAAAATATTTTTAATGTGCTGTGGTAGGTGCATAAAATTAGCTACAAAATTGCTATTCTCAGTTTTGAGAGGTACTGTGCAACATTGAAATCAGTGGGGTAAAAACGTTTCTGAAGATGAGGTCTGGGGAAGGAGGTTGAATTTTTTGAAATAAGAAAAGGAAAAAGGCGTATTGAAAAGGGCTTTCTTTTTCTGGATGTAAATGGATGCCAGAGATGATGGTTTCAAGCAATCTTCCACGTATAATCCTGCTGTGTGCCACTCGAGTAGGGGGAGCCTCTTACATTTTCTAGATCTTCGCTTATCCTGGGGTTTGTAGAAGTGATTACAGATCCTCGTCGTAGATGCGGTGTATATTGATTCACTTGACTGGTAAATTGCACTGCTGCAGTCACGCTGTGCAAGGTGTGAGCATGTCTCTCTGAAGAGCATGCCTTGCTAGCAGTGCCCCGGCAGCTGGGATTTCTCCACGTTAGCAGGTGTTCTGCAACAACTATTTGTTTTGTGCCTGTTGATTTTGACTGACTGATGCTCAGTGCCACAGTGGCAGAAGGGGAGCAAAGGCCGGATCCGGCTCCCACTGGACAGGACGCTGGACCAGAAGATGCTGCAGTGTTTTAAGCCAACCTTAATAATCTTCCTTCGGACCGCAGGCTCCACTGCTCTGTTACCTGTAGGCTATGGGGCGGGCTCCAGGCTTCCCAAGTTGTGTGTTCATCATCTCCTTTTCCTCTCCAGAGTCCAATTCGTGTGCGCTTCTGCAGTTCCACCTAAGCCCAGGTCAGGTGCTGTTGTGTGCCCCTCTGAAGTGACATGATGTTCAGAGCTTTAGAGAATGTATGAAGCCTGCCTCGAAGTTTTAAGATACTGAAGAGCAGTATGGTTTCCTTTTGAACCAAAGTGAAATTTCAGTAGCGACTTGATGTACATCTAATAGCCAGTTAATTGTGGCATCTGGCTACCGGCACTCAGCGGAATGCGTTGCAGTAACACGGTGTGGAAGTTCAGGAGGTGGTGAATGCTGAGAAGCCCAAACCCAGCAGAGGCTCTTCCCTATGTACCCCGTGGTAGGCAAACCCCTCTGTTCACAAGCGGGTGAGAGTTGTTACCAGCCTGAAAACATACTCGGATTGCCATAAGAATAAACCCAGTAGTCTCAAGACTAATTCGGAGCCGCTGGTGCTTCTGGTGCCTGAAGGACTTCTCTTAGGGAGCGTTCCCCGGACTGGATGGAGGTGCCGGCTGCAGAAGAGCTCCCTCGGCGCTGTGCAGCGCGGTTGATTTGTGTCGCTGCAGGGAGCAGCAGTGCTGCTTACCCGAGGGTGCTGCTTTGAAGTGGAAATGGCATTTTGATTTAAAATATATTTTATGGTGCTGTACACACAACTTCGATAGTATCGCTGTGCTGCTGTAGTGCCACGACGTGGTCTCAAGGGGGAAGCCGAGGGATTCTTCTGGCAGAAGGAAACTGAGATACCGCAGAGCCTTGGCAGGTCCCGGTACTAGCACTGAAAGAGCTACCAGGGGAAAGTCGGGGCTTTTATTGCTTAACCGGTAGCTGACCTTATGGTACGGGTCCTTGGGGTGATCTGCCAAGTAGAAGCCAGCTTGGGGTTGATTAGTCCTGCGCAATGTCACCAGTGCTGGTATCGGTTAAAAGTGGCCGAAGTAGTTTGTCAGACCGGCGTCGCTTGCAGCTGCAGCGTGCTCTGGCCGTACAGCGTGGTTTGTATTCCAGTCCAGCCGTGCAGCTCTGCCAGCTTTGTCATTTTCTTCCACTAGATGGCTCAAGCGTGCTTTCAAGCTCCCTACCAGATCTGAAACTTCACTTCTGAAATAAATGTTGTCATAACTGAGGTTAAAGTTCTACGTCACGCACATGTAAACTGATGTCATGTTTTGTGCTAGTTTAAAACACAAACAATTTATATCAACCAAAGAGAGTGACAGTCGATGTAAAAAATACATGGTAGTGGAGGTGATATCATGTATGATCTTCCGGGTCCCTCTTTTTCCTTTCCTTAGTTAGAACATTTTGTTTCTTTCCTTTGCAGGCCAGCAGAATTTTTTTTTTTTTTCCTGTTTGCTTTTGCTGGATAGAGCTTTGATAACAGCTTAGCAGTTAATTTTACCAGTGTAGATGGGTCAGTGGGTTCTCAATTGGTGTAGCTGTGAAATGTACGTGCAGTAATTTAATTCACCCATGTCTGAGAGACATCAAGCATAAGCTGATGAGGCTGAAGGCACCTTGAGGTTGTTCTGCCTTTCCTAAAGGAGACTTTCCTAGTTCCTCTCCTTTACTGAAGTTTAAAAACAAAATAAGTACAAGGAAAATGAATTGTATTTCTGAATTAGTTCCTAACTTCAATGCTTTGGAATACATTACAGCTTGTCTTTCAATTCTGAGGTTCTTGATGTGGTACTAGACCATCAGAAAAGTCTGTGTGTGTGCTTTTTCCCTTCCTAAATTGCAATCCCTCCTACCCCTGAAAAAAAAAAAAAAAAGTGCCATATAGAGGGAGGACTTTGCTCCTTTATTTCACTGCTGCACTTGACAAATACCCTCTCTGCCCTCCTGTTTTGTATCATTACCCTTATTGTCTCCCTTTAACGGGGGCAGTAGGTTTTTCTCTTATTCCTGTTTTTCTCTTGCTTTTTCTGTTTGTGGCAGAGAGCCAGCTGCTGTCCCTTCTTCTGCACCTGACCTGCTCCTTCTTTCCTTCCTTTTCCCATTGTCTGTATTGGGCCTGGCCTTGCCACCTTCCTGCTCCTCTCTCCTTTTCTGGCTGGCTAAGTCAAAATGTGCTTGCATACCAGAAGGATGGACGTAAATGGAGAATTACCTTGGTGGAGCGGGTATTGGTGCCAGCAGTCAGTTGTGCTCCCCTTTGTGGCTCTCGGGGTACATGCTGGAGTGCTGTGTTTGCAGTATTTTCCCCCCTTCCTGCTTTCTCGTTCCTTCCAAAATCAATACCTTTCAGCTCATCTAGCAACACGCCACGCACAGTTTGCCAGCTGATCCGGGTGCAGAGAACTTTCTAAATAAGGTGGTTTTGTGACAGAAGTATAGGCTTAAGAAAAGAGATTAAAAATGATCCTAGTGGGATTTCTTTCTGAACTCATACACTGACACTGCAGAGGAGATGGGCTGCATGGCCGTGTGTCTGCCGTTATTAGTCATCCGGGCTTAACTCTTAGTTGTGACTGGAAAGCAAAGTGATGAAAGTAACGCTGTTCTTGGCACCCTGGTAGTGGGAAGCGTAGATACAGGACTGAACATCTAATACCATCTTTTGGTTAGTAGCATGAGTTATGGATTAGTTCTAAATTTAATTACCAAGCACATTTAATAGCAAGTATGAAATAGGGTGGATTTAAATCTTTGGTGCAATAGGAATGTAGATAGGTGCCTTTTGTCTACGTATAATTTTATGTTCTCTATATTACACCGAACTTCTTCTACCTGGGTGTTATTTAAAAAAAAAAAAAAAAAAGAGATTACCTAAAGATGACATGAAGGTTTTCCAGCCAGTATCTCGAGTCTACAAACTTAGCACTTTGCATGTTTTTAGTAGCTGTAGACAGCTGATGGAGGTAGTAACGTTTGTTTTCAGGGAGATATTTTAGCCTGTGTGCCTCATGCAGATAGCACAAAAATTTGTGCCTGTTGCTTTGTAGTCTATCCAGGAATACAGCAATTACCTTAGGGTGAACAAAATGAGTGATAATGATGGACAAGATGGCAGAAAGGTGCTGTATTCTTATCCATCTAAGTGCATTTGCGTAGTTGTATTTCTTAGGTGTATATAGGCATTTTGGATAAGTGAAGGCAGTGTCTTTGGATGTGTGACGTGGTGTCTCTGACTTAGTACCTTCTGAAAGCTGGACAAAGCTACAGAAGGCTGTGGTATCAGGTGAGAGCTTCTGAACCACACTTTCATGTAAGAAATATGCAGCTAGTCCAGTTTAACTTTACTTTGATATAATGTTGAGGCTACTATGGTTACAGCATTGTGATACGGAAATCTTCACCCCGGTGTCAGTTCTGTTTGACTGATAAAAGTAATTCTAAAATCAGTCTGCTTCTTGCAGTCAAGCAAGCTCGTTGTCATGGCTAAAATAGCAACTTTTAAGTTTGAACTTTAAAGTTTTCAAACTTTCAGTAGTTCAGAAATAGTCATTAAAAACATTAGAGCCATATTTGTGTGCTTAAAACAGTATTAAAGTTATGCATATATATATTTTTATGTTCCTTTGTCCTTCACTAGATGTCACTAGTAGATTTGGGAAAGAAACTTCTAGAAGCTGCACGAGCAGGACAAGATGATGAAGTTCGCATTTTGATGGCAAATGGAGCGCCTTTTACCACAGATTGGGTAATGAAAACTTTTTCAGTGTTCAGTAAATTCTGTTATGTCCCTCACCTGAAAAAGAAAACAGGATTATTACAAATCAGCATTTATATTGCTGGCCTTGGGAGTTTCTTCTTGAAATCATGCAGTCACATCATCTGATGTCTAATTCAAAATTAAACTTTGTTTCTTCCTATGGTCTGATTTTTCTACTAGATTTTGTAATGGTCTGTGAAAAAGTTCCTTCTCATGGCTGTTAAAACGAACTTTGGAGTGGTTACTGAGGGAAGTAGCAAACATCCTCCTAGTTACAGCATTTATATGCTTAGTATAGCAAGAGTTCTGAATTAAGACAGCAGTCCCCACTACCTAGTACATGCAATTGAGTTTCCTGATATAGGTGCTGTGAGGTGCCTATGCTTTAAGTAGGTTGTGTAGACTAAGTCGGGTATCTAAAAGCGTAGGGTTTGCAACCCTTTAAGAACTTTAATCTATGTGGTCACCTGTCTGTCACGTTGAGTCTGTTTTGAGCAGGAGATTGGAGTTAGATGACTTTCAGAGGTCCCTTTGAATGTTGTGGTATTTTGTCTAACGCTAAAAACAGGGTTAGGCCCTTTGAAACAGCTCACCTTAATAAGACAGGAAAAAATCTAAAACAGTGATCTGTTTCTAGTGTGTTATGATTACTGAAAAAACAAACAAACAAACAAAAAAAACTCTACTCTGTGAAAGCCCCAATAGCTTCTTTCCTTTTGGCTGCAAGGGAAGATAATTTGAAGTGGTGGCCTAACACCCGAGTTTGATAGCTCCAGAATAAGAAGAAATAGTTCATAATGACATCTGTTAAAAGACCACTTTTTCTGTTAAATTACAGTTGGGAACATCTCCACTTCATCTAGCAGCACAGTATGGACGTTACTCAACAACAGAAGTGTTGCTGCGAGCAGGTGTAAGTCGTGATGCCAGAACAAAAGTGGACAGAACTCCATTACATATGGCAGCATCAGAAGGCCATGCCAGCATAGTAGAAGTCTTACTTAAGGTAAAAACTGCCGAAACAAGGTCTGAGTGAGAGATATTACAGCGGTTTATGATAAAATGTGTGACTTCCTTTTAGTTGTGAAACTAACATCAAAACATTATATTTATACTGTATCTATTGGGAGCTTTGTTTTCCTATCAGTTTTAATTTATTTAAAATCATCGTGATTTCAGGTGAATTATTTATTGCTGTTCCAAAAAAAACCCTCCTTTCTAACTTGGTATTGTGTGAGTAACAGCTTTTAGAACCAAGAAAGGTTCTGTTTGGGGGAGTCTTCAGTCCTTTGAGGTAAATAACTTGTGGTACTTAGATTGAAGACCCTACATTTATAGTTTTCTTGGAAGGTAACAGGACACTACTGCTGGAGAGTAACAATTTTGGGCTTTGTTTCATGAGTGGCGTTATTTAATTGGTATACTTCTAATGACATAGTTTACACAATGTTCTTGTTTGTAGCACGGTGCCGATGTCAACGCAAAGGACATGCTCAAAATGACTGCACTTCACTGGGCTACTGAACATAACCACCAAGAAGTTGTAGAGCTCTTAATAAAGTATGGAGCGGATGTTCATGCTCAGAGTAAATTTTGCAAAACTGCATTGGACATTGCAATAGACAATGGAAATGAAGACCTTGCTGAAATATTACAGGTAACTTTTAATTCATGATGGTAAGGGAATTCATAGCAAAGTACTTGTTTACATGTGTGATCAGCTAAGCTTTCAATATAGCTGCAAAATTTAATATATTGCCAATATTAACATACTTAACAACGTGCTGCTTGTCTTTAGATTTCAGCCAAAAAATGTTTCTCATGTCCTTAGCAGAGCACAGGATGTAATAATGTATGTGTTTCTTGCATGGATATAACTAGGGAGATCCTCCCTGTTTGTGTGTAATATTCAATCATTCTACTTCTTAGAAGGTAAATAATCTTTGTATCTACAGTTGGAATGATATCGCTACCTTTGTCTCCTAGATTGCAATGCAGAACCAAATCAATACAAATCCAGAGAGTCCAGATACTGTGACAATACATGCAGCAACACCACAGTTCATCATTGGACCTGGAGGGGTGGTGAACCTAACAGGTCTGGTATCTTCTGCAAATACATCAGATGGAACGGGTATTTAGTTGCTTGTAGGATAACTAGGATTTTATGTTTAGTGAAAAGGCTTTAGGAAAAATAATGGTAAGAATAGAGTACTTCATATTCCTCTTCGGTGTTCCTTACGTGTTGTAAATATCGAAGTACTTAATTTATCTCTATGAAGACAGTTCTTTTATCAGTTGTGTTTATGTCACAATCATGCTTTCAGAATAGCACTTTGGTTTAGCAGAAAGTTGCTGAGAACAGCATGTATTAGAAACTTCAGTACAATAAAAATGTAAAAGGAGTTTCATTGGGTGTTAAAATAAATATCAACTAACTTTTTTTTTTCCTCCTTCTAGATGAGACAGGAGTGTCTGCTGTGCAGTTTGGAAATTCATCAACGTCAGTGTTAGCCACGTTAGCGGCTTTAGCGGAAGCATCAGCACCATTGTCTAATTCTTCAGAAACACCAGGTTAGAAAGCCATGTTACTAACAACTTCCTTTAATAAGCTAAAATGAAGTACCTAACTGGGGATTTTTTGAGATATAGTTCATGCAGAAGTGAGAGGACTTTTTTTTCCCAAAGTTAACAAAAACTTTCCTTTTTCTTTCACTCAACAGATTGGTAGATACATGTGTACAACTATTGCTTAATAAGACTTCTGACCACATCTGGTCAGAAATCTGTCAGCCTAATGCTACTACCATTCATTCTTACTGAAGGCGAGCATAATTCAGGAGATTGAATTCACATCTTTGTCTCCATGAGGTCTAGTTGCATTTGGTTTGAGACTGCTTCCCTTGAATGCTTCTTTCTGCTAAGTTATGGGAAGTGGCGCCCAGTGAGATACTTTGAGGCCAAAATCTTTGGTGCTTAATTCTCACAGAATTCAGCTCTGCAGTAGTTATCATTCTTAAGGACACAGCTTTCACTGGAGGGGGAAGGACTCCTAGACTTGCTGGCATGACAGCTGCATCCAAACATACATCTGAGTTGTCACCTCCAAGTATTTTGAAGTCCTGCAGAATTTCTGCTTAGTCCAGCTCTTCTAATTCTTAGAGCAGTGCCTAAGTGCAGCTATACTATTCTATGACTTTTATATATTACAAGTGAAGTGGATGATTCAAAACCAAAATGTGATGCCTTTCATTACAGAAAAAGCTGATGATGTTTTCAATCAATTCATATATTTCAATGAAACTCAGATCTAGTTGTAGGAGAGAGAAACTTGAGAGAAGGGATTGCGTAGGATTACACAGTATTAGATGTGTACCCAGAACTTGGTAGTAGATAGACTTCAGTAGCTGAGTGTTCTCATGTTTCGTGGGCCTACCCTTGCAGTGGCCTAGTGTAACCGATGGTACACGTCTGCAACAGACTGAAGATAAAACACTGTTAGAGTGTAGGCAGGAGATGACAGGCAGGAAGAAATAAACTTCAAACTTCAATGCAGTAGCTTCTCACCTTCAGTAATGCAATGTTCGTAATACCTAACTCTCCTGTGTATTTCAATTCTTCTATTTTGATTTTTATGTAGATGGATGGGCAGTCTTGCAGCATCTTACTGTCAGTAAAAAAAAAAAAAAGGGTTTCCTGGAATCTTACCCCTTTAACAGCTTATAAAGCATAAAGGATACAAAAGCAGCTTTTCATTACTGTGCATCAACAGTAAGTGTGTTGAAGTGAAAAAAAGAAACCCAACACACACACACACACACACACACACAAAAACAAATCTCAGATCCCATGTACCCTCTCTGTTGTGCTCATCTTGTCAAAAAATAAATAAAATAAAAACAGTTCAGTTATACTCCCTAAAATTGTAGAGGTGAAAATTCTGGTTTGGGCTTTTATTTAGCCTCTTGTATTTAAGGTTGTATAAGCTTGGATAGAGCAATTAGGTTCTGCCTTTTATGTTGTTTCTTTGTAGATTTTTCTCTCCCTTCCAGGTGAACTTTACTCTGATCTCTTACCTCTAGTTCCTCATGGCTTACAGTTAAAAACACTCTAATTTTGTAAAATCAAGGAAAGAAATATGCTTCTCATTGTGGCTGAGTAGAATCATGCTTTAGTTTTTACTCAAATGAATTGCTTGTGAGGAGATGAATGTTACGTGCTAATATGATTCATAATGTGTGTATGGAGCCCTGAGTGGAGAAAATTTAGGGAAGTGCCTGTCTTAATATGTGTATTTGGAATGCAGCATTTGTTGTGCTGTAGTGGAACGAGGCATATCTCATCGTGTGTGCAGGAGTTCTCCCCTGTGCAAGCTGCAGAAGAAAATAATACACATTAATTTAGAAATTCTTAAATATATCAGTGCTTCTGTTTTAAATTACTTAAACTTTTCTTTATTGTATGAAATTGTGTGACAATTAGGGTTCATAGGGATATAAATAAAAAGGAGAGCAAGGAAAGAATAAGGACTTTATTCATGTTAAAGAAAAATACTCCCATAAATACGTTTTCAGACAAAATCTCAAAGGTTTTTATTCCAAGGTCTCATGCAGAAGTCCTAATGTTTCCTTCCAGAACTGAAAGCCCAGTGCTGAGTTTGAAAATGAGAGATCAGAGCTGTTTGTCACAGCAGCTTGTGTTGGCAGTTGCAACTTGGAATTCTTTGTTACAGTAGTCTCTTACTTCAGTGTCCTTACTTGGAAGCCAAATCAAGTTCAATACAACACCACTTATTCATGTATGACTTACTGTTTTGGTTTATGGAACAAACACTCTGAATATTTAAGCAGTGCTATAGGGCAGTAATCTCTGAACATAAAGATCTTCAGAGGACAATGACTGCAGTCATTTGAAGTACAGAGTGACTGTGTGTATGTTGTATTGTAATTAATTTAAAAGATGAAAGCTTCAGGGTTTTATCTACCTTCTCTCATCTCAAGCATCACAACACAGCCTATAGGTTTAATTCCATCTCTGTAGATAGGAAGCCCTCTAATGTCTATTACTTAAATCAAAGGCTTTGCTTTTACCTCACAAATTGAAAATAAAATAGAGTTAATGTGCTTGAGGTTCTTTGATTGTGCTCCTAGTGATCTTGCTCTTTGTCTCGATATTGTGTTGCTTTAAAAAATAAGGGTGGTAGTGTAAAGCCTTAGTTACAGTGTGTAGTGCAAGCTGTGGTATGTGCCGTTGTTCTGAATGCTGAATTCTCTGTACATTGCAAAAAAGTTTGGATTCTTAAAACAACTCTCAATGCCATGTTAACACTGGGCCCAAGTAGTCTTTTTTTTAAGTGGGGTGTGTCTATTAAGAAACATACTAAATAAAAATAGATTATACTGAGCAAGGTAGAACAGAATTGCATATGTATTTCAAAATGTTAATGCTTTATATGGACCTGGTGAAAGTTTTACATGGATGACATAATGTGTAGTAATGCATTAATTTGGGGGAGGATCACCTTTGAAATGACATGGAAGAAATTCTTCATTGGCTTTAGCAAAATGCATTTGAAATCATAAAGCTTAACTTACAAATTGACCTAGTTCCTTTGCTAATCTGTTGATAGTTGTGGCGACAGAAGAAGTTGTGACTGCAGAATCTGTGGATGGTGCTATTCAGCAAGTTGTCAGTTCTGGAGGTCAGCAAGTTATTACCATAGTTACAGATGGCATTCAGCTTGGTAACCTGCATTCAATTCCAACCAGTGGAATAGGGCAGCCAATCATCGTGACCATGCCAGATGGACAGCAAGGTAGGTGGAAACGTGCACGGTTTGAGCTTGAGAATCCATTTTACTTACAGTAATAAGTTGTTAGATGCAAATAGCTTGGAAATTTTTGTGTGGTAATTAATTTGAATACACTTTTGAATTCTTTCACTGCAAGAGGCTCAGATACAAGCTCTGGCAGTTCAGTGAGTTGCCATGTGTCAGCTGAGCTTCTGCATTAGGAGAAAGAACAAAAGAATTACTAAACTGTATGGGTAAGAAATGGGACATATAGGGGCAAAGTGGTAACTACTTGCTTTGCCCTCAGTAAGTTTGGGGTTTTGGAAGGGCAGTCTCAGAACTAGTGAAGCCAGGATGACAAAAAATGTCCCTCTTGGGCAGTATGTACTTTGTTTGTGGAAGCTGTTAGTGTAACAAGTGCTGTTTTGTGGCGTGTTCTGGATTGTTTCTTTTCAACATGCTCTGCCAGTGAGTGCTCTTTAGGAAAAAGTGATTTCTCTGCTTTTTCATGAGGATTCCAAGTGTGAAGCTTTGAAGAGTTGTTCGTTGGAGGCATGATTTGGTCCACCATCTGTATGAACAAGTACAGCTAGTTGTCAGAAAGCATTCTTCAGCAGCATATAAATAGCTAAAGCTTTCAGTGTATTTTCTCTGCACTGGCTTTCTAAGTCACTTTTGTAGAGCTGGCTATATAATGCACTTGTATAGAGTTGCATTTTTTAAGGGAAACACTTGCATTTTACTGCTGTTAATAAAATTATCTGTCTGAGTTTTGTATTGTGCAAATATTGTTTGAAGTAAAGTCTATTTATATGTACAAATGTTTTCAGTATTAACAGTTCCAGCAACAGATATTGCTGAAGAAACTGTGATAAGTGAAGAACCGCCAGTCAAGAGACAGTGCATTGAGATTGTTGAAAATCGTGTGGAGTCTGCAGAAATAGAAGTAAGGAGTCTCTTACGTGATGTGTGTTAACCAGAGTGTTCAGCACTGAGTATGTGGTTGTGCTTTTTGGTGTTGTTTTAAAGCTAAGTTTTTGTGTAACAGAAGAATGAAGTGTGATACAATAACTTGTTCAGTCTCCCCTGTTACTGGAATTTATCTGTTACAAGGTTGTTGTAAAAAGAATATAGGAGTGCCCTTTGCTTCATCCTCTGATCCTGCACGTGAAAATGACATTCGTTGAAGTTTTTGGTAGCTTAATATTTTTTCCCTCTAAGATCACTAGCTAGCTTTTAAAACTAGATACTGATAACATATTATCACGTAACTTGACGTGATAGCAGTGAATGAAAATACTGTTCCCTCATCTGTGTTTTATGACCATATGCTTGTCCTGATTGTGAGATCACATTCTTAGCAACGTTTCCTTTCCATTCACGATAACTAGATAACTGTTACTGGCAATATGAAACAGTAAGATTCTGGGTTTGTCAATTTTTTATCTTTTTTTTTTTTTTTTCCTTTTTAATTCTGGAGCAGTTTCTATTACATATCTTTACATCATAATGTTTTTTTGAAATTACAACACAGATGACCTATCAGCATTAAGAGGGCTTTTCATATATGACAAATAGATATAGCCCTTCAATTTAAAACTGTAGCTTTTTAAAAAATATTACAACAATAGGTCAACCATCTAATCCCCTTTTGTGTTAATTCTAACTGTGCTGACTAGTTTTGCTCAAAAGTTTATGAAAATTGCTGTCAGGCTTAACTAGGCTGACAGGCTTTGTCAGTTCTGTGCTACTTCATTTATCAAAGGTTGTATTCCCTGACTTCTGTTCACATTATTGAATAACAATTTGTGCGCAATTGAATACTATTTGTACAGTGTGTGCTATGCCTTGTCCATGTCTAGTAACAATAATTACCACCTTTCATCGTTGATTTTCTCTGTCCTTAAGTTGTCATATCAAATACTTTTGGCCTTTTGCAGCTTCGTGGTCATTACAGATTATCATGACAGTTAAAATTTTCTTGCTGCATTTTTTTTTAAATGTATGACTGTTACAATAAAAACTTTTTTTTTGTTCACACTTTTAAACATCTGCCTGAATTATTGCTACAGGAAATTACCCTTCCTTAAATAAAAATTGTTAGGTAAAGGGGAAAAAAAATCCAGATTGGCAAAGGAATAAATTGACCTGTTCCTAGTTACAGATAGTTGGTATAATGATACAAATAATTCTTTAAGGGGACTGCCAACTTCAATTAGATATTTTAAATACTTTTATAGAATTTTAAAAGTAGTTGGTGAAAATGAAGGACTCTATTTGTTTCCTTTAAGTGCTAGTTTTGATGACTGACCTCGTCCCTGATTATACAGCTGGAAATGCACATGCAGGCCTCTGCCCCTGTGTAGAGGCTGGTTGACTTCCAGAGCCTTGGTGTGGTGCTCCCTGTCTTTGGTAACTGGGATATTAAGGAAGTGCACGGGAAGTCAGTTCACTTCCAAGTTTATCATAGTAGAAGTATATATCTGGACATGGAGGGAGTGGGACCCCTTCCCCTTCAGAATAATTTTTTGATGTGGAAAACCTTTATTACTGAAGATTGGTTTCTTTGCCTCATCGGTGATTCATTGCTTTATTTCATTATGAAGACTTGATTCGAGGCAAAGAGTGCTGTCTTCAGATGCTTTAAACTCAGTGTACAAACAGTTAATTGTAGTTGGAAAATCTAAGTTGAACTCCTTCCCACTCACGTAAAGTGACAAATCTTCTTGTGAAAGTATTGTGCATAATTAATACTGTAGTGATGTTTTTTGACTTTCTCATTTGCCTGTTAAATTCAATCATTGCAGCTCATCTTCAAGAGGGATAGCAGTCTTCCTAAGCTGTGTGATGTTTAATTAAACATATGGCAGCAAAAAAAAACACTGTCATGCAGATGGTCTGTCTTTCATTTTCATGCATAATTCATTAACATACAGTGAATTGTATTTTCATTCTTGAATGTTACTGTCTTGTTGCATGCTGGAAAGGTGACATGCTTTAGAAACAACCAGGACAATTAGACTAAAAAAAAAAGTATGATTGTAAATGAATTGTATTAATGAATTCATATTCCTGCTTTTTCCTGCTTAGCTTTGTTATTTGAATTATATTTTTATTATAGGCACCTCTATCTTCAATATGTAGACTATTAAGGAAAGTTGTATGCAATAAAGAAAATTCCCTTATAAAATGGAAGATTCCTTAAGAGCACTCAAACTTCTCTAACCTGATTTTTATCTGTATAAGCTTTTATATGGTAGGAAAGGATTTTAGAGAATTAAAACATTTTCTCTTGTGTTCTGAAGAGTGCCCTAAGAACATTTTCTGGATTTCTTGAAATTAAGACCCCAGTTATAGTCCTCCTTAATCTTAGATGACAAAGTTAAGGGACTAGTTTTCACTCTCCAGTCCACAGTACATCTGCAATGTTCCTCCAGAAGTGTTGGTTTCCGTCCACTGCCTAGTTAGTATTTGGCACCAGTTCTTCAGCTTATTCTGCTTACATAAAGACTAGGTCTGTATGAAAACTACATGTATTAGTTCTCGGACAATCTACATGCTTTGAGTTGCTAGTCTGCCTGACAGTTACTGGTTTTGTATTACCATCTCTAACACTGAGACTCATTTTTTTTCTCCTTTGGTCCATCCTTTTCTTAATGTGCTTGCACCCAATGTGGCTGTACATCTTTATTTCTCCCTTCTGTGGAAAGTGCTCACAAGAGTTGTTCCGAGTATGATCTCTGCCCATGAGCGCTTGTAGTCTGCATGTGCTCTGCAGTAGTGATAGTGCCTTATTTTCTGTAATGTGCTGCAGAGCCTCTGGCCGGTGAGCTGCTGCTGGTTCTCACACTTCTGCAGCCCAGGCTCTGCTTCTTGACAGTAGGACATTTAATTGCGTGACGAATTTGTTAGATAATGCTCAACTCAGATTATGCCAGAGCTCAGTGCCCACAAGAGGGAAGGCCCACTTCGCATGTGTAGCAGGATCCACTGTTTTGACTACTACTTTAAGAATTGTCTGTAGCAATTTTTCCCCAACTTAGTACTCCACAAGGCTGTATTATGTAAGCTTTGTTGGCTCTGCTTAAATTACATCGATAATTACAGAAATAGCAGAATGTTTTGGTTGGACTGGTGCTGTAACAACACTGGTGTATTTCAAATCCTTTGTGAGATGTAAGCTCCACAGTTCATTTTGCCTTAGCATTTGGCACTGGTCGGTCTAGTAGCTACATGGGTTGTCCATTTCTAATGTTACTTAAAAAGCAGAATACAAATTTTCAGAGATGGAGGCTGAATAACCTTTTCAAATAAGCAACAAGATCAGATGAGCTCTCATTTTATGAGCATATGCTCCAAATGAAGCAAACCCATAAATGCTAGCTCTTCTTTTAGCTCTTAAAATCTTGTGTAAAATCAGGCTTCATTTACAGAGTTAGTGCTGTTCTGTTTTATAGCTAGTCTTTCTAAACTTGTTAATAACAATGCTGCTTTTCCTGCTGTTTTTGATATACAGATGCTGCTGTTAGCAATAATCAGATCACCTATGTCATTGTGTTTCAGCACAGCATGTGACTGCTAAATGTGGCTCTGACAAGTACTGAGAACAGTAGCAAGTAGAAGGGAGGCAGAGTATTTTGTATTTTCAGGCTCTGATCATGAAATTTGTGAGTGTATCAAAGAGGTGAAGATAGGGATGCTGTTCTGGGGGTGAGGGGAGTAATGTTGAACAACTGTTTGAGGTATTAAATGGGAATGTGATGCTGAAGTGCTGAGAAGGGGACAAGGTGAAAAGGCAACTTACTTTTGCTGGGTCTCAGTTTTTGACAGTTTTTTTTTTTTTTTTTTTTTTTTCCTTCTGGGAGATAGATTGCTTCTCTGACAGCCTCCCTCCTGTGGCTACTTCAGCTACAGTGGAAAAAATGATGTGAAATCAAATACTACCTTACTCATAAAATATGATACACTTACTTTAATAAAATAGTATTTGGTTGAAGATCAAAACAAAACTATTTTTCCAAGCAAATTGCTTTTTCAATTAGGCTCAGTACAGCATCAAACAAAATTATAGTATCAGCGTCACTGCAGATAGAAATACATTCTCCTTAGTTCCTGTGGAAGCTTCAGAGGAAGTGGCACTTCCCATATTATTTTGCTTGGAAGCCATGTAATAGCCATCCCCGTATGATTTGTATGCAGAATGGTGCAGAGTTAGTCCTCTTGGGTTCAAAAAGCTTACCTCACTAAATACCTGTTAATTCATAAATCTGCAGCGTCCTTGGGGATGTTGTTATACCTCTGCATTGCATGGTACCAATCACTTAAATCACTTCATTTAAGAAACCAAGTCTGTATATATTCCCGTTAGTGAGTAGCTGTCACTTTCCAGTGCACACTGCTGATAGGTATCAGTTTTTATAACAGACAGTACTATCTGATTAGAAATACAATGGAAATTGATAGTCCTGTTAGATTGGATTCCATTCTTATTAGAAGTTGATTACAAAAAATCACAGGGAATTGAATCATTGGGAAAATGATATTATGTCACGTTAGTATTTGATCACTATCTGTTTTTGTACTGCACTGTTATTCTTTGAAGACTTGCTTGTTATCTCTGCAGCTAAAGAAACTTAGTTTTACTATATTTAGACCTCAAGCCTTACTGTGAGAAATTGTATCAAGATTTGAACTTACTGAGCAGCATTCGTATAGCTTTGCCCAAGTGAGAACTGAACAATTTCTACGTGATGCCCTAGCACTTAACCTGCATATAAAGTATTTGCCATTTTAACTTGCATTTAATACATATTTGACAAAATATTGCTGGTTCTGTTTTTAATAGGAAAGAGAAACTCTTCAGAAGCAGCTGGATGAGGCAAACAGAGAAGCACAAAAATATCGTCAGCAGCTTCTAAAGAAAGAGCAAGAAGCAGAGGCCTATCGGCAGAAGTTAGAGGCAATGAACCGCCTCCAGACTAATAAAGAAGCTGTTTAATAAAAGAGAACATACTGCAAGCCCTGTTACTTTCAAAAACCTGCAGTACAATCTTGAACTGTACACTGTATAGGTACAGACACAGGATTACATGATAGAGAAGATGCTACAAGTTGATAACTGGACTTAAGCCGTGAGCTCTGATGAATTTCTTGTAACATAAAAATTCTGAATTTAGAGATTGTGAAAAGTATTTAAAATGAAATACTGTAAATAGTTGTTTTTTTTACAGTTTCAAAATAAGTTGATAAATCTTTTTGAAGGGATCCAGAAACATGAGAAGCCAATGTTTTTGTGAAATTTTTGATTTTAGTATGAATCTAACTTCTGAAAAACAGGACAGTTTTAAGGGTGATGTTGATTTAAGCTGACAACTTGAAAATGAATTATGTGACAAAATGAATTAACAGTTATTTCTACATGGTAACAACTTAAACTTTTCTGAATAAGTCATTTCCAGGTGGAAATCTTTGTACAGCTTTAAGTAGTTGTCTCAGATTCTCTGAAAACCGTTTTTGGGTTTTTGTTTTTTTTTTTAGGCGGTGAAATTTTTATATTTAATTTCAAATATATCCAAGTAGATTTACATGTATATGAAGCTAATATTTTTTAAACTTTTCAGTTTGTACATATGCTGCATGTTTTTATAATTTCTACACATACATCTAGCCTAAGTATTTTTCAGCAAACATGAGGAAAAATCATGAGAAAAAATGTTTAGCCTATAGGTCATTTGAAGTAAGCTAGCAGCCAGTTTTATTATGGATGGTATATTTCTTGAAAGAATGTAATTTGTAATCAAAACAAAACAGAAAATCCTAATTTACATAACAGGCAAAATTTGATAGTGGAGGCATTGAAATTTTGTGTCTTACAGTTTTCACATACAAACATTTTAAATTTCAGTAATGGGTAGAAAAGGATGTCTCCACTGGAACACAAAGAGTAATTCTTTTAGAATATTCTATTGATCTTTTTCCCCAATAGCCTTGAAATTAGTTCATTGATGCATTTTCTAAACAGACTTTTCCATTTTAATTATGCAATTGGACAAGGAATTTTTTATGTTGTAGTGATGCTGCTCTTACTTGGCATCATTGTTCTTCACTGTGATACTGTGTTTGTGTGTGTCTGTGCAGTGATATATTATACTTAAGATTTATATAAAGCATAACATCTTCAGAGCATTGTAAAATCTTTTAAAGAACCCTTACTATACTGCCTGAGGCAGGTACGTGAGTGTTATTGTCTCAATTTTATAACTGGTATAAGCGCAACACAGGGAGTGTCAAACAATTGGCCCAAGACCACATGAATCTGTGGTAGACCTGGGAATGGATCTCAGGTGTTCCTGGCTTCTAGTCCTGTGCTTAGACTGAGCTGCCTTAAGATTGTTCAGTGCTGTGTTACATACATTTTGAACTACTGTGCAGATTCCTTTTTTGTAAGATAAAACTATTTGTGCTTTGCTTTGTTGTTCCATGTTTCACTGCTTTTATGGAATTGTTTATATAAACTTAAGCAAAAAGTCTAGTTTATCTATACTGTATACAGAAGAATTACCCTTAAAACTGTACTCTG
The DNA here is from genome assembly GCA_011076525.1 of Nettapus auritus. Taxonomy (NCBI): domain Eukaryota; kingdom Metazoa; phylum Chordata; class Aves; order Anseriformes; family Anatidae; genus Nettapus; species Nettapus auritus. The sequence goes on from CM021774.1 coordinate 11,269,146, forward strand.
GCCTACTTTTTCTATTTTACAATTAAATATCTTTTCCACATACATATATTGTAGAATCATTTCCATTCAATTGTTTGTATCTGCACTGGACGGTCAAAACTGATGTGTCAGGCAGATGTGTCAGAAGAATATGAAAAACAGTGTTAGGCTGAGAAAATCCCACAAAGGTAAGAGGGAAGAATGGGCACAGAATGGCATTATACGAAACAACATCAGTCTTTCTCCTTCAAACTTGGATGTGAGTTTGTAAAACTGTTAGTTATGAAAAAAGCCTAATATTTGTATAAAGTTGGCAAATGTGATCCAAACTGGTAAATTAGGACCTGAGAATAATCAAGAGATGGTAGCAATGAAAATCTATGGTGGTGGTTTTTAGAGTATTTTCCTAGTATGTGATTGTACTCAATTTGTCCTAGAATTTGAAGCAAGCCTTCTGCAGTGACTAATTGGAAACTTAGTGTATTTTAGGGTTTTCTTAAAAATTATCCATTATGTGGCTAGCAAAGGCAGGAAAAAATTAGTCAAGTTAAATATGCTGGTTAGGCATTTCTCCAACTGAATCGTTCTGTGATCAAAATAACATTTGTGTCCTCACATCTCACAGACTTAACTACAGTATAATCTGTGTGAACTCTTAATAACGATAAGAACTTCAGCGTTAGCCTGAGTGGTGATAGTGGTAATGCTCATGTCCAAATGGAGAATTTCCCACGGCTTTTACAGCACGGACCTTTGTAGCAAACAACGAAGAGAACCTTTTCTATTCGTTCTGCTTCCTGTGAGCAAATATTGTATTCCTCGTGGTCTGTAACAAAATCATTCCACATGCAGGGTAGCTAAAACAAAAATACATTTATCTCTAGTAATATTTACCCTACCTGTAACATGTTATCACCTATTTTATTCTAGTTCCAAACAGGACCTGCTGTTTGTTCTCTTTTGTACAGAACGAAAGACCAACGTGGTCAAATGATCAGCTTTGAGCAAAAGACGTAGGATATATGTCATGTGGAATATTTATTGTGTAGTTCAGCTCTGAAAGCATTGTTGAAAGTATTGCTCCTTATTTGCTGTTCCGAATTGAAATCATAAATGTAATTAGCTGCCAGCTTTCTTCGAACAGACGCTTCCTATTTAAAATAATGTATTAGTTATTTGTAATGAGCTATAGTCAGTTTTTGAGAACTGAGTTCTCTTTGCTTGGTCAGGCCAGCCCCTTCTCACTTTTTGTTCCCCTTTATGGTAGCATTTACAGTAAAGAGAGGTTCCTAAATTCATACTAAGTATTGGGGGCATCTTGTTAATTTTTTCTTGATGTTTCCAGGGAAATGTGAGATAAAACAAATCAATATACATATGATATATTGTTGTGTGCTCTTCTTGCACTCTTCTTTCAATGCCTTTTTTATCAATTTACTTTATAATTTCAGTATATTAATCTGTGTGTGTATCAGTATCTTTGTATCTCTGAAACAGTTCTTTCTCAAATATCTAATCGCAGCAGAAACTAGGAATGGTTTTCACATTGTTCTGTAGAAAGTACACTGTGGAGGAAGCAGTAACTACTTATTAGAATAATGAAAGAGTTCAGACTGCATTCTAGTACATGAGGCAGAAAGTCAAAGCTTCTCTGACAGCCAGTTCCCTTTTGTATCATGAGAACAGAGACTGCTGCAATGTACCAGACTAAGGGGCTGCCTAGCCTGGTATCCTGTTCCAACAGTGGCCTGCTGTGAACAGGAGCCCCAGGAACAGTAAAAATAAGGCAAGCATATGTTACCATTACATAACAATTTCTAGTGTTTAGTCTGTTTAGACCATTACGATCTTTAAGTTCTACTTCTCTTTTTTTCCCAGAACTGCCTGGTATCAGTGTAGAGTGAGTTCCTTCTGATGAAGATGGTTAGCGCTCAACATTGAATAGTGTCAAAAGCTGTGCTGCCAAAACAGGTCAGGATGTGCTTTCAGTCCCTAAAACAGGAATGAGGGGGACTCTGTGGCCATTCTTCCAAACTGAGAACAATCCAGGTGGAGGACTTGGAGGAATTCTGGAAATATAAGGTCATATCCCAGTGCTTATGCATATCGTATATGAGAAAAGCACGATGTGCAAAGGTGATGTGTTTTCCCAGCTCAGCAGTCTAAGGTGATACCAGTGGAGGAGCATAACTGTGCAATATAACCTGGTCTGATCTGGAAGGGCAGAATTTCCATAATGAGGTTCACTGCTTTGTATTGCAGCTCTGGGACTGGTAACCATTGTATTGCCTTTCCTTCCATCAGTGAGAGACTGATGAATTGGGATGCTCTCTTCTCGGTAAAACTAATTTCTAGATTTTTATTTTTAAAAACTCCCCACTTAGAACTGCTGTATCCAATTTGTTACATACTCATCCCTTTATTACAATGACTACTGCTAGTGCTGGTTTCAGTGTGCAAAAGTAATACAGCTGCTTTTATTTGTTTTTGGAAGTTCGTGCGCTTCCTCTCCCATGAGTCTGATGTTAACGTGTCTTGTATTTATGATGGATTCATGTGAGACTTCTGAAAGATCCTTTCAAGATGGGAAAGGCAGCCTCATTTTGGGGCAGAGCAGAGGCAGCTCATCTCAGAGATGTACTGTCTTACACATCAAAAGAGCAGAGATGAGAACATACAAGAGACTAAAAGCCCTCAGTTGGGAGGAGTTAGATAAACACACCAATAACCTGCCTACATTAAACCTTTTCCAGAATGCCTGAGTCTGAGATAACAAGAGCTATAAAGCGTGAGCAGCTAGCAGGGCACCAGACTGAACTGTCCACAGCTCACTGAAGGGTTGCGGGCCAAGTCTGAAGAGGTGCTTTTAGAAGGAATCACTATGGAGCCTGAGGAGTACAGACGGAGAGGTGAGTGATCCTCTGCTCTTGGAAGTAGGTAGCGTTTGCCTGTGGGGAAGAACTGTTGTAAGGCTGTGAATGGTAACCCGAAATGAGGGGGGAATCTGTACTTTTTAACGGCACATGTCTTTGAGGCTTTAGATCTGCTGGGGCTGAGATGATAATATATTCCTGGGCTGAGCATGATTTAATGGAGTTAGAGTAAGTGGGTGAGTTAGGCTTTTTCTCTCTCATTTAAAATACTGTGGAAAAGCTCCAAAGCTGTGATTCTGAATAAACGTGTGAAGGGGCTATGTACCGTGGCTCTTCCCTGACTGATACCATGAAACTTGACTGATGCTTGTGCGGTTCTGGAGATGGGGAGCGAACTTTGTTTCCATGGCTGGAGAAAATTGCCTAGTTAGTGGAGAGAGATAAGGCATGGAGCTGCATAGTTGTTTTCAGAGAATGCAGAAGGAGTTATGCCTTAATAACAGGGAAGCATGGGGCATTATGACAACTTCCGTGAATGCAATTTCACTTCATCTGTAGGTAAGAAAATCTCTATCACGTCAGTAATTAAACAGACTGTATTGAACCCATGATCATATTTTAAAGGTATATTTGAGCTATTGAGTGATGACAATGAAATAACCCCATGAATCTGTTTTGTCCCTATGAAGCCTGCTCTAGAAGCTGTGTTAGAATTATTAGATGGGACAGGTAAGGTGTAAAGGTTGAGTAACTTTTCCTAGATCATCTAGTTACAGAGCCAGAGATTAATTCAGTTCTCCTCATTGCTGCCCAGTCTCTTCTGTAGAAGGATGTTCGCTCTCTGAATAATCGGAAACCTTCAGAAGGTCATACAGCTCCCATGTGTGAGGTGTTATATGTGTGTTCCCAGATAAGCAGGAACATCAATTCGTGAGACTGGTTCATGATGCAGTGAATTGTGACTAGTGCTATGGAATATAGCTGTATTTTCTTAAATGAGCGAAGTGATGAGTTTATTGTCAGGGAACACTGACAAGTACTGTTTTCACTGATGATTCATATAGCCTTAAGCTAAGACTCAGAGGACTAGTCTGAATCAAATGTTGAACAGAAATTCTTATTTATTTATTTTTTAAATTCTGTATCTATTTTAAAATTGTTAATGGATATGGTAAAATGGACTTTTCAATTCGGACTTCTGTGTAGCTGCCAGGTAGCAACATGAGATTTCCATGAATTTCTTGTATGTTCCTGTTCCATTCTGAAGTCCGGGTATGATATAAACTAGAAGCGGTAAGAATGAGGATTGTACTGGATCCCTTGCTTCTAAATCTCCTGAAGTACTTGTACATAGGATAAGTGGGGCTTCAGTGGGGCTGTGGGCTGTTTGGTGATTTAGTTCCCATAGTTATCCTGGGAGCAGTATTTCAAGCCCTGTCAAATGCCAGTGATGGATTGCATGAAGTGATAGTCATGCTGATCGGTTTACCTGCAGTCTAAACTCAAAGCAAAGCATTTGTTTGCTTCTTCCAGGGAAAGAGATGGTGGATTACATTTGCCAGTACCTGAGCAATGTGAGAGAGAGACGGGTGACTCCTGATGTACAGCCAGGTTACATGAGAGCTCAGTTGCCAGATTCTGCCCCGATGGACCCGGACAGCTGGGACAACATCTTTGGAGATATAGAGAAGATTATTATGCCTGGGGTAAGAAATAAATTATAATTGTGTCAGGAAAAAGTCACTAATACCTGAGGTAAACACCCGCATTCTGGGAATGCACAAATTCTGCTGAACATTTGTTTAGATACCTGCTTATGTTATTGTCCAGCATACAAGTTCCTTCGGGAGAGAAGGGCTATATAGTTATGAATGGCTGTGTATAGCTAAAGACAAGCTGATGAAATGAGCAAGAGCAACTAACACAGTTGATTTGGGGATTCCCCATATACGAATAAGTCTTTCAGACTTTGTGCAATAATTTTCAAAATATTGTTCTTTCCTGTTCAAAATCTTTGTCTGCCTGTTTAATTCAGATAAATGCTTTTGCTACAATTTGTAATTTATCTAATAACGACACAGTGTTATCATTTGCTACTGCTGCACTCCTGTTGATATTATCTCTGTAGCTTTCTGCTAGCTGTTCTAGAACTGCACGTATTACGCTGCTGTGATCTTTTCCCATCACTTAAAACAGATGTTAATCACTACATCTTGTACAGAATTTTGCCACATTTTCAGGCTTAACTTCCAGATAATTTTGTTCTAGGTTGTCCATTGGCAAAGTCCACACATGCATGCCTACTTTCCAGCTCTTACTTCTTGGCCCTCACTCCTTGGAGATATGTTGGCTGATGCAATTAACTGCTTGGGATTCACATGGGTAAACTACTCTTCTTATTTTGTTACTTTAGATATCCTTCTCCTGTGTATGTTATGGAGGAATAGGTCATAGTCATTCTTTCTGGTTCTGTAAGTCAGTACAACTTTTTACTGTAAACCATTGTATTGTAAGCTGTTTGCATAATTGAAGAATGTTGCTTGTAAAAATATATAAATCATGTATATAAAATCAAACATTGCCTAGTAATCAGAGTTGAATGAGGAAAATACACCACTAGAAAGTATGTTTTCTATTTATTTGCATATTCAAACAGTTGGCATTGTTCCCTGATGGTTTGTTTATTCCCAGTGCTAAGACTGTTGCACAAGCACTGTAGGCAGTAGAGCAACAAGCACCCATGACTGCAGGTTAGGCTGGGCTTCATTTCAGTTCTCCTGATCCTTTGAGGGAACACATTTACTATTCTTCTTCTTCTAAAAGTGATTGTTTGGCAGCCTGTCCCAGAAAGTCTGAGTATTTGGTGTCCTCCTGCCACTACCCAATGCTACTTGGCTATGACTCTACAGACCTGTGGCATTCTGGAGCCAATGTCTCCTCCATTGGTGAAGGTGCCCAAATCTTTAGATATCACAGAATCACAGAATTTCTAGGTTGGAAGAGACCTCAAGATCATCGAGTCCAACCTCTGACCTAACACTAACAGTCCCCACTAAACCATATCCCAAAGCTCTACATCTAAATGACTTTTAAAGACCTGTCTTTAAAATTTAAAGACACCATTAAAATTTAAAGACACCATATGTGTCTCCATGTTAAGAAAACAGTAGAAACTCATAAGCCTATAAGAATTTGGTTATGGTCTCCATGTACTTGTATCTGATTAGCTCATTGCATATACAGGAATGTCCATTTTCCATGTTCTCTATCTAGTTTTGACAAAATTTTAAGTTTGCAATGTAAATGGATTCTTTTCATAAGTGGAAAGCTTGGCTCTGCAGAACAACTTCTATCTTTCTTTTTCTGATCTTCAAAAACCCACCCTTAACTCTTCTCAGCTGAAAGATGGATCGGTCTCCTTTCTCTTCAGGAACCGAGAACATATGCTCATGATGAAATGTAGTTCTGCATTTTAGCCTCTAATAGCTTGTTTTGACTTCTTAATGACTATAAAATTATTGGTAGTTCTGAAGCTCAGCACTGAGGTGATACTAAGAAGCTGAAGAGAACATTTTAAGGAGGTTGGTGAGAGTCTCTGTATTTGATATTGCAAGAGAGCAAGTGGTAATAAGAGAATGAACAAGGTACCTAAACTGCAATCTGAGCATCAAGGTCTGTATTAGAGAACTCACCAAACAACATCATTTTTATTATAATAGTGTTGCACTCTGCCAGTTATGAGACATAGCCTTATAGGGTTAGCTGTTTATATATCTAATGCTACAAAGTTTGTAATCTTCACCTTTATTGGGTCTAGGTGAGATTTCTCCCAAGGCAATTAAGAGTGTTAATAGCTATTAATTAAAATGTGATGTGTAGCGTGCTCTTTAAGGGTTAAACTACTATTGTATTTGCTGGGTGAATTTAGAACATCATTCTCTTTGTTTGATTTTCTAGGCCTCCAGTCCAGCCTGTACAGAACTGGAAATGAATGTGATGGATTGGTTGGCTAAAATGCTGGGCCTTCCAGATAAATTCCTGCACCACCATCCTGACAGTGTGGGTGGAGGAGTATTACAGGTAAGGGAGATCAGAGGTGGCCTCATCAATATTTCTGTGTTCACTGTAGTAAATCTTCCTATAGGTGATCATTTTCCTTGAGGTAAAATCCACAAGATTTGCCATATACGTCTATATGGGGACAAATCTTGTATTGACATTTCCTTCCCAGATTTTAGGATTAAATTTTAGATGATTATGGAATAGGAATTACTATTGCTTTTTAGTCCTGATTGCATTATGGAATAGGAGCAGGTACTCTTGTGGACTTACTTAAGGATAAATGAGATGATCAGATTTGGTTTCTTCAGTCTGTTTCATATCACTAGAGTATTCACCAAAGTTATTCCCGCACAATTAGAGAAGGGGAAGACTTGTCACTGTCTTGCCAGCAAATAAAGACTGCTGTCAGAGGGACATAAATTCTTTTCCCTTCTTCTAATGTTGACTTCGTGCCCCTGGGAGTTGCAAGATCCACGGTCTGAACCTTCTTTCATACAGTCTAAGCAAGTATTCCCTGGAATCAATGCTAAGGCTCTGTGTTATTATAAGGAGCTTTGCTCAAGTTTGTAGTTTTTGTGATAGATAGTACTTTTAATCTGTAGAAGAACAAAAGTAATTTATTTACGCAGTCTTACACTTCAGTCCTCTACACTAAAAACATACAGAAATTAAAAAGTTTTGTTTTGCGTTGCTGGCTCAGAGAGCTGTTCATTAGCTAGTGAATTTTCGTTGCATCTGAGCAAAGCAGCTGTGGAAATTTAAAAATAAAAAAAAGGGGGGGGAATGTTGTTGAGAGCATTTCAGTGACTTCAGTAAATCCTTGACAAAACAGCAATAAAATAGTGAAATGTTGCAGTCAATGAGCAATGTCTTTTCAGAGCACTGTGAGTGAATCAACATTGGTTGCACTGCTGGCAGCAAGGAAAAACAAAATTCTGGAGATGAAGCTTTCTGAGCCAGATGCTGATGAGTCTTTGCTCAATTCTCGTCTCATTGCGTATGCGTCTGATCAAGTAGGTTGTTACAGTTACAAAAAAAAACAAAGCACACGCTAATTTACTTCCATCTCATCCAGAACATATAGATGACAATGTGAACTTGTGTTACTGTACCAAGAGAAAAATACAAGCATGAACAAACCCCTCTAATGCTGTAACGCTGTTTTCTGCAGATGGGGAAATGAAATTGGTGTGAGGTGAGATTTTGCAGGATCCCAACAGTCCGAAAGATTTCTTTCCTGTTTCTCACAAATCCTTACTCCAGTAACTAAGTGTTGATCTCATGCTGCTTCAGCTCTTGTTTCTTAACAGCCTCCTTCCATTTGGAGACAGACACACTCAGATCCTCAGTGTTGCTCTTGATTGTTGTCTCTGCTCCAGGCCTATGAACTTGCCCTTGAAGAAAATGCCTACACAGTGATGTGACTGCCTGCAAACCTGTCCTTCAGCTCCTGAACTGAACAATCATACTCCCCTGTGAAAACAGCAGCAGGAGACTTGTTCATGCTGGTTTTCCCTTCATATAACTAAAAGGGTTTTTGATTGTGAGGTGTTTTGGTCTATGCCAACCCCAAACTAGGCAGATAGTAAGGAGGGAACATGTTAAGACTGCTTCGTTTCTAGAAAATCCTTTAAGATTCGAGTTTTGATAAATGGCCCTCCAAACACAAGTATGCCTCGTCAGATTTTTAGAGACCAGAACCCTAATAAATGGATCATACGTGTTCCTTGAAATTACAATGTATTATTTCTTTTTATTATTGACAAGGAACAAACATTCAGACTTAGATTAGTCTGGATTATAATAACAACTTTATCTATGCTTTTATTGTCTTTTATAAGGCCATAATTTATCATAGTTTCTCAGCCTCAGAGCTTGCTTTCTTACTGCTTTTTTTATTTTTATTTTTTTAAAGGCACATTCTTCTGTAGAAAAGGCTGGCTTGATTTCTCTTGTGAAGATGAAATTTCTGCCTGTGGATGAGAACTTTTCCCTTAGAGGTGAAACTCTGAAAAAAGCCATTGCAGAAGACAGAAATAAAGGCCTAGTTCCCATCTTTGTACGTTCAACTTTCTGTTTGGGAGTACTGATTTTCTTAATGTCATCATAAGAAATGTCTTAGATATAAATTTACAGTGTTAAAATACTTTAGTTGAAGATGAAAATGTATATGAGAATTTTGCATTTTATTGAACTCAAAGATGTTGGTGTCATCTCATTTTTACTACATTAATAGCCTCCCCAGTTTTAAAATGCTGCATCCATTTATTTTTAAAAAATGCCATCTGAACAGTCTTGTTCTATTCTAGGTTTGTGCAACTTTGGGTACAACTGGTGTCTGCGCTTTTGACAATCTCTCAGAACTGGGTCCAATTTGTAAGTGTCCTTTTCCCCCAATTTTAATCTACTGATAGCACAGAGAAGATAGTATGACAATTTTTCACGTCAAAACCCAGGAGAGTAGAAACACTAACAAGCTGAGTTTTTCGAATGTGTTTCAAAGATGAGTGGAGTCGATGCAAGTCTCTGAAGTGATTTCTATAAGATTTAGATTAAGATGCTAAAATACATTCCATTCCAGATGGATGAAATTTGCCAGCTGATAGATCTTTAATGTGGTTATTCAGGCAATACACAGAGCATACACTAGAGACTGCAGTACCATTGCAGGACGGATACTAAATAACCTAGCAAAGGACTTTTGAAGGTAGTGATTGGTAGGACATCCTTTGTGGTCACCAGCTCAATAGGTAAATTTGATATGGTTACAGATTCTATTCCTGCATAAATTCTGACAACTAAGTGCTGAAGATCTATGGCACTTTCTATTACGTATCAGAGCATGGCTTCTATCTCAGAGTCCTTTTTGCTTGCATTTATTTTGGTTTTGTGTGAATGAGTTATACTGGGGAATTCCAGTTAGTAAAAAAGCAGGTGACAGAAATCAAATGTTAAAAAGCCTCATGCAAAATTTGGTATAGGGAATTTTTGTAGAGTTGGTTCCATCTGGATTCAGCATTATCACATATTTTGTGATTCTAGTTCCACAGCTTTATAACTTGATTGTCAATTGCTTGTATTGTGTTTCATTTTTGTTAACCTGTCCACCTCCTGCAAAAATATGTATCTAGTTTTCAGAGAGAAGAGTACTACTTTAACTAAGCATGTACTCTGATTCATTAGATCCCTTACCTAACAATGGTGTGATTTCTAACAGGTGATGCTGAGGGACTCTGGCTTCACATTGATGCTGCATATGCAGGAACAGCATTTGTGTGTCCTGAATTTCGATTGTTCTTGGATGGAATTGAGTATGCAGATTCCTTTACTTTTAACCCTTCAAAATGGATGATGGTTCATTTTGACTGCACTGGATTTTGGTGAGTAAAGACAACACCAGAAGGATAACATGCAAATTGTGAAGTCTTTCTTTGCACATTTTTTTGCCTAAATACAGTTCATTCTACAATTGATAGGGTTAAAGATAAATACAAGTTACATCAAACCTTCAGTGTTAACCCTGTCTACCTCAGACATCCCAATTCAGGAGCTGCTGTTGATTTTATGGTAAGTTATTTGAGTTGATTTTTTAAATTGCCTATAAAATGTTTAAATATAGACTGCCAAATTCTTATGGAGTTAGTTTTCGGTGGCCTTACTACTTAACAGCATAAAAACAATCATACTGAGGTCTTAATGCAGACTAAGTATTAAAACTATTAAGTGGTTATTATAATTGGTTGGAAAAAAGGTTTTCATTTATAGAGATGGAAGTATTCAAGTTTTTTACACAGGTGGGGATCTAACCTGGCCTTTTATTTATTTATTTTTTGTTAGAAGAGTCTTTTATGTGCATTGTATTGTTAAAATAATTCCTACTGATGACATTTTGGGTGGTTTTCTTGTATCTTTAATATGTGATAAAACAGAGAAATGATTAAGCAATGGAAACACCATGTTCTGAAACAACAGTAACATGAATTACATTTTTCTTCATATTTATGTATTGATAGGAGAGCTGAGGCATTTCAATTCATATCCATTTTATAGCAGATTTCAGTACAGTAAAACAAGAATATTCAACTGCCAATTGTTTCAGCTATGATCTCACCCAAGCCCTGAAAAGATGATTGTTTTCTTGAAATCAATGATGCTTTTCACTAGAGGGAGTGTGTGCAGAGAGGGAAAAGAAAAAATCACCGAGTCCCTCTTGTGGTTGAATAGGACCCTGCAAGTTACTGTGTAGTGCCTTAGAAGTACTCTCAGGTTTTGTCACTCTTCTCCATACAGTAGGTGTTATTTTCTTTGGAAGGGTTTACTCCTATATGAATTCTTGTTGGCTTGGGAAAATGTTCAGGATGGCACTTAAAAATTCAGATTGTAGGAACCGAAGTCGGCACTCAATCCTGAAGTGTTAATGGACACATCTTAAGTTGATAACACTCTTTAAGTTCAAACAGTTGTTGTTATATGCTGGCAATTAACTAAAATCCTAAACAACACCCCTCTGTTCCTTGAAGGGGAACAGACAAGATCTTACTTTTGCAAATAATTGAGAAATATGTAGACATAGCGTTTCCTTGATTGCTATTTCCTAGGCTTAGGTGGGTTTCAGTAACATGTAATTTGTTGCCTTGATGAAGATTTCTGACTTGAGTACATGCCTGAAACAACACACCTCGTAGTGTAAGGGTTCAGTCCTTTCTGTCATTTTTGCCCTTATTGATATGCTGTTGTGTTTTCACAGCACTGGCAAATTCCATTGAGTCGTCGATTTCGTTCTTTGAAGCTGTGGTTTGTGATTCGTTCATTTGGGGTGAAAAAGCTTCAAGCTCACATCCGGCATGTATGTACATTAACAATGCGAGCATAAGTGTATTATGCTGATTTATCGGTAGTGTAGTTTATTAAATTCAGTCATGCAAACATGAGTAACAAATCCTTTCATATACAAAGTTTGCCTGTGAACACTAAATGTGCTGATTTTACTCTCTAACTAATCTGTAAAGATTGACTGTGTGGACAAAACGTCTTCTGTACCCTTCTTGGAAGCAATAGGCAATGGAAAGCAACTTGATAAGTCAATACCTTCTGCACATCACTGAGTAAGTTTGTAGAGGCTTTCATTGAGGCAAAGTGGCAGCTGTTTGGGAGGCAGGCTGTGAAGGATGGCTGAACCCACTACAATGAAACTTCATAGGCTTAAGTCATTGGAGTGTATGTATCACATTGTGGGTCAATGGTTGCTGCAAAAGGAATTTAATCTGTGAAAATAAACACTCAGTTTTCAAACCTTCTCAAAATTCCTATATGTAGCCCAACTAGTCTTGTACATTGTCAAGGATTTGGGCAAATAGAGACAGTCTTAAAAATTCTTAGCTTTGTTGTTGTTCTTAGCTTTGCTGCCATACATGGAAATGAATGGAACGATCTGTTTTAATGAGGAGGGATTTTTTTTTTTTTTTTTAACTACTTAGTTTAGTGTCTTACACTGGGTTTTTGATGAACCAATATATAACTACTTTTTTTTCTTAATTACAGGGTACTGAAACAGCCAAATTCTTTGAATCTTTGGTTGAAAGTGATCCACTCTTTGAAATTCCTGCCAAGAGACATCTTGGACTGGTTGTATTTCGTTTAAAGGTAAAAAAAAAAAAAAACGGGGGGGGGGGAAATTTCATGTATTTTTAGACTATTTCCATGTATTATTTGACTACAGATGATCTCTCCAGAGGCATTAAGAACTATGAATAAACTTTCATATAAGAATTGGTAATGCTGGAATTCTTACGAAGATGTTTGGATATCACTGGAAATTGTAACAGTTGTACTTACTTCTTTTCCCTATGTATATTTGGAACAGGGTCCCAACTGGCTGACAGAAAAACTCCTGAAAGAACTAAGCAGTTCTGGCAAGCTCTTCCTTGTTCCAGCAACCATTCATGACAAGTTCATCATTCGCTTTACTGTAACCTCTCAGTTCACAACTAGGGAAGACATTCTGCAAGACTGGAACATCATTCAACATACTGCAGCCCAAATCATTAGCCAGCATTATGGGTTACACCACATCAGTTCTGGTGATGAGGCAAGAATCCCTAAGATGGTAATGGAGCGTAATTCTAATGTTATCAGTAATGCTTCTCAGCTATATGTAGAGGAAGAAAAATACAAAATTCCTTCCAGAAAAATAGTAGTTCAGCCTAAGAAAGTAGCAGTGAGTTACAATACATGTGTGATCAGCCAGCAAGTGAAAGGTCAAGGGGACCCTTTAGATGACTGTTTTCCAGAAGATGTTCAAGATGTTACCAAACATAAGTTAACCTCTTTCTTATTCAGTTATTTATCAGTTCAAGGCAAGAAAAAGACAGCACGTTCCCTTAGCTGCAACAGTGTCCCGGTGACTGGTCTTCTTGAGCAATGTAACCCCAAAGCAGCAGCCACTGACAAGAAAGAGTCTCATGCAAATGCTAGAATCCTTTCCAGGCTGCCTGAAGAGGTGATGATGCTCAAAAAAAGTGCCTTCAAAAAATTAATTAAGTTCTACAGTGTCCCAAACTTTCCAGAGTGTAGTATTCAGTGTGGCCTTCAGCTGCCTTGTTGTCCTCTGCAAGCCATTGTTTAACAAGAGATTGGTGCTTAAGAGCTCCCCAGGTAGAAAGAGAACCAAAGTTTGCTTATTCATATGCAATACCACGTTATTTTGTTCAATATGTAAGCAGTGGTAATGACCACCGAGAAAATTCCTGTGCTTTTACTGGAGTAAAACCTTGTGTATTTATAGATTAAAATGTCAAATAAATCTTGTAGACATGTAACATTAAACACTCTGATTTGTAGACTGTAGTAAAGAAATTGCAAACTTCGGCCTTGTAAACCATCCTTTCCCAGGACTGAGAGCTGGTAAACTAGAAACATTTTGACAGTGTATGTTGGCCTCAGTAGGGTGTTAACAATTCTGTTCTCTGTGTACCATTGATTATATTTTTAATACGTTGACTTGAACTCTCTAGGCTGCTGTGAGGACGTGTGTGTGTAGACAATGCCAACATCACTTCTGAATTGCATAAGTAGGAGGATGTAACCTTTCTAAGTGACTTACTGTACTAGGGCAATTTTCAGCTTTTGAGTTTAAAAAGAGAGCAGCCCTGCCATTCCATCTGCGCTAATCAGTTAACAGTGCACGAGGCTTTATGTGACCATGTTTCAAGAAAACAAGAATGCAATTGCCCTAAAACTGTGCGTCCATCAGATTACCTCTCAATTGTTCTAGTGTGGTCCACTTGAGAAACTAATCCAGGAAGGGGAGCACCTGCTTATGCTTTTCCCACTGTGAGTGTGTAACAGTCAATTGAAACTGAAGTACAGGAGTGCATAGGTCAGCAATCAAAGTCACTTCAGTGAAGAGTGGAGATGTGGAGGATGGAAGCACCCTCAGAGCAGGCAGCTTAGAAAACATAAAACTCAAGAAGAAGGGAGCACAAAGATGGTAGCTAAGAAATTCAAAGGAAAGGAAAAACCAGGCTCAGATGCATGTGTAGTTGGAAAAGTTCTGCTTTATTACGTCAATCTCATATACACATTTATTTCAAATACTGATATTTGCTAATATTCATAAATGGGAGTCCTCAACACAGTTAGAATAACAGATCCTTCAAAACTTTTTTATTATAGAACATGTATTTTTGGACATACTCACAATTTGAAGTTACATTTTTTTTACTGAGTTATAAATGTCCTGGGTCATCTATACGTACAGTTTTTCTTTGTTGTCCAGAATACAGGCGAACTTTAACAGCTGCTGGATTGAAACTTTCTTCCATCAGTTGTACCTTATGGTATTTAAGAATTTCTGTAAGTTCAATGGCACTCTGCAAAACAAAATTGCACTTCTACTTACCAACATCATCATATAATATGGGAATTAGATTAAGTTTTCTAGGTTTAAAGATAATCATATTAAAAATATATATATACAGTGTAGAAATTGAAGCCTTACTAACAGAGGTAAAACCATCTACATTCATCTGATGATAATTACTGGTCCGCATACTCAATAGTTCAATTATTTTGAATGCAAGAAGTGTTGGGGACACAGATTACTGGAAGACTTTTCTTACTACAGTATTTAAATGAGGCAGAAAAGCATTAGTAAAATTACTCATGCTATTTTCAACTTTTAGTCAGAAAGCATCACAGTTTTGATCCAGAAAATCATTTTGTTATGTGCTAAAACTTAGTTGTGAACTTCACATCCAACTTAAAAACAATTTTTTCAGACCACTAATAGGGTGCAACATTAACTTCTTAAAGAGTAACAGTTCTGAAGTGATGTAGCCATTTTATACCATCTTATAGAGTGCTGACCCTATAGGAAGATCATTAATGACACTGTATGCTGTTAGAATATCTGTATCTTGCTTTCAGATCAAAAAGCAGTAGGATTATTCTCAGAAAAGAGCAAAGAAAATGCCCAGTTGAAGACTAGGCAAGTTAATTGTACTTTAAGTGGGATAGCACGACAAACCACTACCTGTAAGCATTTTCTCCATTAAATTCAGTTTTCCTTTAGTGGAATACATGCCATTCCTATTTTGCCTTCATAACCTGAAGGAATAATGATAGCAAATAACTTCAGGCTAACCTCTGTGTTTTATATTTGTTTTTAACAAGCAAACCATTTTAGAAAACACACTTTCCGTTAGACATCTGAATGATTAGAAGACTTTCTTCTTCAGCCTTAAGCATGCTAGATACAAAATTCTTTTCTAAGCCTAGCATCAGAATAGTAGATGACAGATTTTATGAAAATCTTCCGTCTTTGGAAAAACAAGTCTGTCTGCAGAAGTCTGCCTGTAAACACATGACACATTAGGTGTGCTTACAGAGAAGACTTTGACCTGACACCACACTTGTCTTTGGAAGGTGACCATCTCTAAACTACTTCCATGTCACTTGGCTGGGCTGTGGTGGGCTTAACCCTTAATCAGAAGATTCAGTTGGAATTAGTAACTAGATACTTGTTTACTTTGAATGCAAAATAGACCAAAAGGCAATGTTCTTTATTCTTTCATTTGCATTTATTTAAATAGGGAATATGAGTAAAGCACACTAAGTCAACAGACAATATACGGAGAGCTGGCATAGGAGAATATGCCTATGGGGCAGATACTGTTAACACAATCGATATGTTCCTCAGCAGTGAGAACGTACCACAGCTTGTAACCTCTCCACCTGTTACCTTATGCAAAAAGTGAGCGTTTCTGTCTGACTGCCTAGCCTGGGATGCTCACTCAGAGATCTCCCTCACGTGTCACAATCCAACAAAATCAAAATCATCACAAGTATCTGTTTTAAACCACGGTTTGCCTGTAAAATATTTTCAAGTGTGCTTTCTTCTATTACCAGTTAAAACAGTTTGAGCCACTGGTGGAAGGCAGTAAGGTTATCATCCAAAGGGTATAAGGTGGGCACAGAGATGCATAGCTGGGCCAGCGGTGGCTCCAGGGATAACAGACAGCAGACATCTGATGATTGTACTGGCATAAATAGCAAAGCGCCTGAGGTCAGTTTACTACACCTCGTACACGATCTGAAAAGCTCAAACACGGTTCCAATTGTTCGTAAACTTTGTCCTTTCACCTGACCTGCCTCAGCCCTCCGCCTTCACCTACCGGAGGACGGGGCACAACCGGAGCCCCCCACCGCAGCCCACCTTGCTTGGCACCCCCAAGACCGACCCCAGGTCCCCCGGAGGGGCTCGGCAGAGGCCTGAGGGCGTCGTTTTCCTCCCCCAGCACCTGAGCAGCGCCGCTCTCCTCACCTGGGGCCGCTAGCAGCCCCTCTGCTCTGGAAGCAGCGCCCCATGGACTCCCCCGGCCCCGCGCTGAAGGGAAGGCATGCGAGGCGCCAAAGCCGCACCCGGCGCTGAGGAGAGGGTATACAACGGCCGTGCCCGCCTCGTGCCCGCCTCCTGCCGCGCCTCGTGCCCGCCTCCTGCCGCGCCTCGTGCCCGCCTCGTGCCCGCCTCCTGGCGGCTGTCGGTCGTCTCTCGGTCCCCGTGTGAGGCCGGGCGGTGTTGCTCTCCTCAGTGAGGGGGCTCCCTCAGCTCTGGGTGCCGCCCGGCTTCTCCCCGCGGCGCCTCAAGGCACAGCCCGGCAGCCTGCCCTTGTCGCACCGTGGAACCAGCAGGTGCTGCTGACTGACCTGCACCGTCGGTCCTTCTCAGTCTTCAGTGCCCTCGGGTGAGGCTGGCACCTTTCATTGCGAATGAGATTGGTGCTTGTTCTGACGGCAGAATGCTGCCTGAGGGGGCTCAGATCATCTGGAGTTTCAACCTCCAGCCACCAGGGACTCAGGCAGCCGAGCCTAGTCAAGGTCCCACCGAGGGAAATTTAGGATGAGGCAGACAAGCGGTGAGGTGACTTGGAGAGCATTTACCTCACGCTCCCTATCTCTCGGGATGTACCAATCGGTCCTCGTGCTCTTCCTCGCTGGCGAGTAGATAGACTAAATAGGTAAATAGTAGCTGAGTTAGCTGAAAATGTGGGGGATGATTTGTTTTATTTATTTATTTTTATTATTTTGAAACAAATAGAAACGTTTATTCATGTTTTAGATGCACAAAAGGTATTTACAGCCCCAGTCTCTCAGTCTTGCTCTTGCCCGAGGCTTGAAGGGGCACTGGTTACTCTGACAACCCTGAAGCAAGAATTCCACCCTTCTGACAAGCCTGCAACCGCTGCTTTTCTCAGTGAAGTTTAAGCAGCTGTTGCTGTGAAGAAAGATTAATTCCGTCCTTCAGTTTATTGCCTTCTCAGTCACAGTTTTCTGCTCTTCTGTGTCAGATCTGGTACTTCTATACCCACAAGGCAGTAATTACGTCAGCATTACTAGGCGCTATACTTCTTGAGTTCCTGTTATTTTCTCTGATGTTTACCAAGCCCTAGCTACCTATGTTTATAGTGTTCCTTCTGATATTTTTGATTTAATGCTAAGATTTGTTTAGTTCTCTAAAATCATGAAGCAAAATCCTCTTAGAAATGAGTCTGTGCTGCACACTGGGACAATCTGGTTTTCTTCAGTAATCCCAAGGGGTTGAGGTGTATTAGTCCACTGCTAGATGCAGTTTTGTGTGTTCAAGTATTTCTTATTATCGTAGCAGTTTTGATAGGTAATTAACTGCTATTTCATGTGTCGTTTGAGGCTAATATATCATGAATTGTGCCATACATCATTTGGGTTTTAAGTGTTTGGTGCTTTTCTGTTTTTTTTAGTATTTTTTTTTGTGGGGGAATTGCTATTCCAGGAATCTTGGTTTACTAAGCCAAGTATTGGCTTAAATACTGTTAGCCTGGAGACAAGAAGTGCTTTTTTGTTGACTTTTTTGCTAGTTTCATAGTTCAGTAAACCCTATTTAATATCCTCCCCACTTTTTTTTTTTTTTTTTTTATTTTTTTTTTTTTTTAGTTAGCTACTGCAAATCTAGACTTATTCTAGAAAGTTTTTGGAGTTTCCTGTGACTGGTTAACACGTGTTTAGCGTTACAAGAAGCATGTGTGCTTGAGGCTGTGCCAGAAACTGGTCAAGGGCCTCACCCACCGCAGGCAGTCAGCAGTGCTGGCCGCGCTGGCCGTTGCCCCTGGGTCAGGCAGTGCAGAAGGCCTCTTGGTAGTGTTTGATGCTGCCCAGACACCCCTGCAGAGCCCCCACAATCAGTCTGTATGGAGAAAAGAGGCTGCTTGCAGCTGACTGCTGTGGCTTCAATGGGTGCTCTGTTAATGAGATTCTGATTTCCCATGTATGCTCCCCTCCATAGTCTTGTTCTGTCCAGCTTTCATTCTTGTAATGTTTTGTGGAAGCACTTGAAATACAGATATCCTTTTACAATATCTCCATGACAGCTGATGTTCATGGAACTTTCTTTTCTCTGCAACAATACTCTCTGTGGAATGACACTTCAAGGTGCCAGCACGATTCAAAAGGAAATTATTTCTTGTTATACAGTTGTGATTTTGTTCCAACATTATGAGTCTAACAGAACCTACTTTTGTTTTCAGCATAACATCCACTTACACTGGTGAAAGTACGTGTCCAGAGGTAGCAGATGAAAATGGCAGGATGGCAGATTACTACCCATTCGTGAGTTGCTGTTTTTATTATTAATAATAATAATAATTTCAGTGATTAACAATGTTAGAGAACACTGGTTCAGTTGTTTCCTTTGAAGTTACTGTCAAAATGTTCATCATCTTTGCTGAGGATAGTCATATATCAGAACTTCCAAGGAGAAAATTATTCTGTTTTCTATTGGATAGGTGGTTATTCTTGATGAGGTATGGTTTTTTGGCTAGGAAGATATGAAATTGTTTTTCCTTTTAATAACAGGAGTGTTACCTCTTTGGTATGTATTATTGCGATATAAGATGGGGGGTGACTTTAAAGGGCTACAGCTATTTTGGAATAACTCTTTGTTTAGAAATTCATGTCCTGAAATCAGTATATCTTGATGGAAAGTTGTTCTGGAATTGTTTTTCTGAAAGTAGTTTCAGAGTAGATGTAAGAAATAAGCTGGGAAAGCCACAAACATTGACTGATTGCTTGCATTAAATGATTTAAAAATATACTATGGTAGAGAAATAGATTGTTACCTATGAAAAGGTTAAATATTAAATTTCCTAGAATGGCTACAGAAATTAAGGACCTTGAAGTTAAGAACAGTGAATAATCTTTCATAGTAAGTTTTCTTGTTAGATTAATAAAAATTACACCTCTGCAGGTGACATATGCAGTTAAAGAAATACGAGAAATTAATTTTATGTTGTTCATAAAGAATGTACAAATATTCCAAAATGGAGGTTCCAAAATAATATTTTTACAAAGTATTATTTACCTTTTCCTTTTCTTAATGTCTGAACTTAATTCTGAGGTGTGTTCTTGCTTCTAGCCTCTGTCACGGACACACAAGCATACAAAGATCTTTGTGTGGTGCTGATTATTTGCTTTCTCCTGCCACTGTGGCAAGCAGTTTGTAGGTTCCCTTTGACTTTAACTATCAAACCCTAATTGCTCAACAATTGATTATCCTCAGCTTTAGAAAATAGAAATGTGTTTATTAGTAGAAAAAGTAGTTCAAGGAATTAGTTCATTACTCTCCTCATTTCTCAGTTTCTGTGCTCTTCTCTCCTATTTGCCTTTTTAATACCTCTATATTCAGTTCTTTGTACAGGGTTTGTCGTTACAGTGCTCATTTGCACTATCCATAGAACAGTAAAGGAAAGAAAAAAATAAAGACAAACTAAAACATAGAGAATGCTACTTGGGACTTGGGAAAGGGACTGCCACTCCACAGGTTCAGGCACCCGTGGCTTTGGCGGGTTAGGCAGCAGGCAGGGGTACCTTGGTTTTGTCCACAAGATGTCACCAGATGGTAAAAAGTAGCTGGAACACTGTATGAATCCGGGATTCAAGCTCACTGTTCCGCTAATTAAGGGACAGGAATCATGGGAAAGCCCAGCACTCTGTATGCACCAGGCTGCAGCCTTCCTTTATTTATTTATTTATTTATTTATTTATTTATTTAGAGATGGGGTGGAAAACTTGTGTGGTTTGACTGAGTCCGTGTAACAGATCAGCTGGGGTTTGTTCTTGTCTGCTTCACGTGACCCTCCCAATGGGATATTTTTCGGGACTGCTGAGCTGAAATCTATCTTCAGTTTCCAGTTTGAATTGCCTGACACATTTTCAAATTCGCAGTTGCTTTTAAGGGTTTATTTGCAGTGTTATCTCAGTGTTTCTGTGAGGTTGCAATTAGATGAGACAGGCTGAGCTGATCTAATTCATCAGTGCTGCAAAAGGGGTGATTCTGTTTCCCTCTCATCCTTATGTGGCCTTCTACCTCTGCCTCCCTTACTCCAGCTCCAGCGCTCTTCTGACCCTTCAGTGACCAATCCAGCTCACTAAACCAGCAGAATATATTTTGCTGGGTGAGTTCCCTGCTGACTCAGAGTAGAATTGGCTCATCAAGGGTCATATTAGAACTAGGAACAATGAAAAGGAGGGAGTGAGGAAATGATAAGCAGCAGCTTGATCTCCTTCCCTACATGCAGTGTCTCAAATTCTCCTTCTGTTCCCTTCCCTCTTCTGTAAGAGTTGCAAGGTGCAACTGGTCCTATTAACCAGGAAAAAAATTATAAATGCAACAACCAAGTTCACAGTATATGGAGAGATAAGTCAGTGAACCTATCCATGGCAAAGTTCGAGCCATTCAATTTTTGGCCTCGCAGTCTGGCAGAGGTTCAGGAGATGAGGGTCAGTGAAATACATGTGCTGGCACCACTTAAACTGTGCTAACATCAGCAGTTTATTGGTATTTTTCCAGATCTTTCCCCACTTCTGATGGATGATGCTTACAAATTTGTAATGCATCAGGATTTCTAGTAGATCCGCTAGGTGAGCTGAGTTGCTGGTCAGCCCTGCAGCTAATTTGACACCTCTGTTCACTGAAGTACATTGCAATCACCAGTCTCCAAAAAACTCTTCGAAGTGAGTGAACCTCTCCTGCGGCCCTAGAATTTTTCAAGAAAGCTTTGCTGCACTCTGTCACACTCAGTCCTAAGTTCCTTTATGTTCCTGTGTGTTAATGAAATTGCTATTAAAAGGCAAAGGAGGTGCAACCTGGCTGTGACTAAACATGGCGTGACTCATTAGGCAAAACCATATAGAGGGTCCAGATTTATGTGCCACACACAGATTTCCAGCCATGTAGGCACAGCAGCTCTTGTTGGAGTTGATCCTGCTGCAAAGCCAGAAGGCTTGTAGCACACGTACCACTCATGGCAGACGATGAGCATCTGTCTTCCCAGAGGCCTGCATGGAAAACTGGAGCAGGAACTGGGAGAAGAGAAGGGAGCCTTTCATATGTTCTACCTACGTATATTGGATCTAAAACCTCTTAATGAAATTTTATCGTTTCAAGAAATTGTCATTTTGCAACTAAGAACTTGTTTTAGTAGGAAACTTCCCACCAAATCTCCTTGCAATGCCGTGTTTACTTCTAAGCTATGAAAGTTAGAACAGCAAACTATTTTCTGTTGAGATGCCAGCTCACACACAGCTCTCTGCTCAGTTACAGCTGGCTGAAGGTGAAGCTCTCTGATTCATAGCGTAACTCATCTTTCTGTTGTAGATGTGTTAAAAGCAACTGGTATGAAATTCTAGGAACCAAATTGTAGTGTTCTACGATGACATGTGAGAGATTCCTGGCACTGGATGGTAGCTGGATTCTTGGTACTGAGCCCATCCTTATCCGCCCTGGACAGAGATGGTTAGAATTCAGCAGAGCAGATGTGTTCTTCAAGATCAGGGAAGGGAGCCATCAAAGCTCAGGAATTATCCTGTCTCCTAATACAGAAACCCCAAAGGGAGTCTTGCTCAATGTTCCTTTGTGGAGTTGAGGAAATGTTTCCATCCCATAAATAGATTGAGGATTCTCTTAGTTCATTACAGATGCAAAGCCAAGCTCCTTTGAGAGCTATGTCAGCAGAAGTCGGTTCAGAGTTCAGATGGTTATGTTAGTAGGGGTATACGAGTCATGGTGTGCAAGCTACCTGCTCCCTTCTCTGCTGCTGAGAGCTTATTAGCTGTCAAGAACTGAAGTGGGCGAGAGGAGATGAAAGAGTAGGAATTAAGCAGATGATAACTTAGCTGAGCTTTGTCCCCAGGAGAATTTAAAATTACCCCTTTCCAACAAATTTTGTCTTTGCCTTTTTTTTTTCTTTTATGATGGACGGGTAGGTGACATCCATGTGTCCAAATCCAGAGTTGTTTTTCAACCACTGAATTTAGGCTTGAATCAGGTTCAGTGTATAAATCACAATGAATTTATGAAATCACTATTCAAGATTACACTTGACAGACTTTTAAGAGGCATTACAGTTTGAGCATTAGTCACGGCTGCTGCCAACAAGAGCATCGAGTGATGGAATATGCTTATCAAAGAACTGTGTTTTCTTTGAAAAAGGGATGGGGTAAAAAGAAGCTTTATTCTCACAGCCTTGTTTACTGAGCTATAGCAAACTGAACAGACAAGATCTGTGGTCTTGTTTAGTCCAGGGATTCTTCAGCCTTTTTCACAGGAATAAACTACATGCATACACTGTAACACAGTGCTTGAGTCAGTATGTGTCTGTCAAAGAGAATATTTAAAAGCTCAGAAAAATGCACAGGTTGGCTGAGGTTCTGTGGCTTACTACTTTTGTCAGGGAGTCTCTTCAAGGCATTCTCTGCTTCAGTGTGGAAAGGCGAAGAGGAGGAAAGTTTTGTTGTTTTGTTTTGTTTTGTAGCAGTCTTCCTAAAATAAATAGAAGTCTAACAACTTTGCATTGAGCTGCTCTCTCCTTGAAGCTTGGTATGGATGAGGTTGTTATAGAGCTGATGCTTTCTGTCTCTTCCAAGAAATAAAACAGGTGGAGCAAACGCTAAGTATTGACACAAAAGTCATGCAAACTTTCTTCGCATGAAGAAGCCAGTAGTCTACTTGCAGTTGCCACTCACACTCACACAAGTGGTTGAAGGAACCAGAATTTTTGAAATTGATCTTCAGAGGTACGATGTGACATGGCTACAATTTTAACTCCACAGGGAGTGAAAAGAAAACTGGCTGCAGTTATTTTGGGGGCATAGCAAAGTTCTACTAGTAATTTCTATAAATACTCTTCAAGACGAAATGTAAAGCAGTCTTGAACCTTTACATGCTAATGCAAAGCAGGGTATGTCGAAGACCATATGACTGAGATTAATGAGATTTCAAATGTTGTAGAGCCATGCGGTTCAACTGGCTGCCCTCACAGAAAGTATGATCACAGTACTGATCCTAGAACATGTTGGCAGATCGTGTTACTGTATTCACGGCAGTAGTGGTCTGAATGAAATCTATCCGACCAAGCGATGTGCCTTTTGCTGCATGAACCTTCTGCATTTTTCAGTAGTCAGCACTGCACTGTCTCTGGAAATGACAGAGAGTAAAATGTCATGGATTATGATCACTAAATGCCTTGCCTTCACAGAACTTTCTTTAGCTCTGTCACCTTCCTATAACAGAAACGTGACATCTAAAATTAAAACAGATATTTACGTATGTATGTTTGTACTCATGTCTATGTGCACATACAGTGTAGTTGGTCAGAAAGTGCGCTTCTGCAGGCTCTGTTAGGAAAACAATTGAATTAATAAGGCAATCATTTCTGTGATGTATCATGAGTTGTGAGTTGCCGGTAGGACAGTAGAAAGTCCTATCTTGAACCCAGCTGGATTCAGTGAACAAGGACTATTTTATTTGCTCAAATTTCAAAACTTCTTTTGGACTAGCTCTAAGCCAAAAAATTGTCTAATGATTATCTCACCCGAACTCTGTCATTGTTTGCTATTTAATTGCAACTTCTATCTCCTTGTTGGATGGTGTCCTGCCCTTCACATATAGGCACCTCTACTACCTCTGCTGTTTCCTTTGTGCAGTTACTGGGCTTTGTTTTGGGTGGGGGTTTGGGGTGTTTCTTCACAGCCCTCCAGTATTACAGTATTACTTTGTTTCCCCTAAAAAAAAGTTAAATGATTTCCTAAACTATCAGACATGATTGAGATTTAGTGCAATACATATTAATATTGATACGTTCTTAGGTACATATGTTGATATGCATTTTGATTGGATATGTGATTTAATAGTATTTTGGAATGCAATTTGAGACGATTTTCACTAGATCAGGTTGCTCAAAACCCCGTCCAATCTGGCACTGAACACTTCCAGGGGATGAAGCACCCAAAGCTTCTCTGGACAACCTGTTCCAGTGCCTCACCACCCTCTAAGTGAATAATTTCTTCCTTATATCTAATCTAATTTACGCTCTTTTGGTTTAAAACCATTACCCCTTGTCTTATCACTGAATGTCCTTGTAAAATGTCTCTCTCCATTTTCTTATAAGCTCCCTTTGAGTATTGAAAGGCTGCAATAAGGTGTCCCTGGAGCCTTCTCTTCCCAGGCTAAACCACCCCAGCTCTCAGCACTTCATTGTAGAAGAGGTGCTCCAGCCCTCTGAGCATTTTTGTGACCCTCTTCTGGACCCGCTCTAACAGGTCCATTTCTTGTGCTGGGGGCCTCAGAGCTGAAGGCAGTGCTCCAGGTGGGGTCTCACAAGGGCAGAGTAGAGGGGGAGAATCACCTCCCTTGACCTGCTGGTCATGCTGCTTTTTACGCAGCCCAGGATTTGAGTGGTTTTCTGGTCTGCAAGCACGTACTGCTGGCTCATGTCCAATTTCTCATCCACCGGTGCCCTCAAGTCCTTCTCCACGGGGCTGCTCTCAACCCGTTCACCCCAAAGTCTGTGCTGGTGTTTGGGATCGCCCCAGCACAGGTGCAGGACCTTGCACTTGGCCTCGCTGAACTTCACAAGGTTCATGTGGGCCCACTTCTCAAGCCTGACCGGGTGCCTCTGGATGGCATCCCTTCTCTTGTATCCACCACACCACTCAGCTTGGTGTCAGCCGCAAACTTGCTGAGGCTGCACTCAATTCCAACATCTGTTTCATTAATTAAAAAAATAAATACTAGAGGTTTTGCCCTTTAATAACTACAAGCAATAAATAGGCAGAAGTCATGTGAAGTTTCTCATCAAGTATAAAGATTAAACTGGTGTGGGTAAAGCTGGGAGAAAGAATTTCCTACCATTTTACATATGACAAACGTAGCTTGTTTGGTCAGGTAAAAGATTAAATCTTATTATATCTTTCTTTTGCATGGGAAGAATGATAAAGCAAGATTTTATATTATTTAATTACACAAAATGAGATTACCTTCAAAGGATTTTTAATGTAGTACATTGATTTTCAGCTTTTATTACAGGTCAGGAGTTAAAGTGAAATATATTACGTTAAATTGTTTTAATCATGTCTAACAATGTTTCAACTGTTTTTAGACTTCTTTTTTTTTTTTTTTTTTTTTTTTAGAGATGACAACTAAATTATGAGCTTAAAAGGGAAAAAATAATATGTAGTTTAAATATTTTCAGATGCGTCTGTTCTTCCCAACTCTAACGATCCAGATTTCAGAACTTCTGAAATTTGGAAACTTGCTTTCTAAGAAGCATATTGGATTCTTCTGTGTTGTTCCTGTTAGCTAACAGATAAGACTTGCAGTGCCAAATTCTCTTCTCGTGGTTGTATTCTGCTGGAGTTTAGTGAGCAGTATCCTTGACAAGGCACAAGGAGCTGAAATCTCTCACAATTTTATTGTTGAATAGAGATATCATAAGTAAAAACTATTGAATATATGCAAATGTTGAGACCAGCTCAGACCAGACTTCCTCTACAAAAACATTGTAATCAGTTATAGAGCAGAAATACTGGTAGGACAGGATAAGCTGTTTTTTAACCGTAAAAATCACGTCCCTCAAGTGCTTCAGGCACGTTGCTATACCACTTTACAACTCCAGACAACAACAGATGCTCTGAAAGGTGGGATGCCAATTCCTGACCAGATGGAAATTCACATTTAAATAGTGGTATGACCTCTTGAGACTTTCATTTCTCTAACAGATATATATTAGGGGAAAAAAAAAAAAAAAAAAAAAAAAGATACACGAGACTGAGACCAGATACTGTACTAAAAGGTAGCTAAGCTTACATTTTGGTATTTGTTACATCTAGTGTTTGGGCCAGAATATTGCTGCTAATTGGAACCACATTGCTTTAAACGGATTACATAGTTGTCAGAGTGTATGTTGTATATAAGCCTGCAAGGCACTTTGTCATTCAAAACTGATGCATAGAATATTACCCCAAAAAATCATACAGCCGTATAATGAACCTTTTGATCCAAAGAGCTCAGCACTTGCTTAGTAAGCCCCATGTCCAATTAAACCCTCAAAGAACACAAAAATAAATATTGCAGATAAACCCAGACTCATGCAATATTGAGAGATCCTAGAATTTCACTTGGGTAACACATGGGTTGCCCAAATTTAAGTAACTTTCTGGTATTTGAATGAATGAAATCAGCTTTATTTACATTTGAGTAATTGTTACTGTTGTGCTCTGTGACTTATGTCACTGTTAAAACTTACATTGTTGAATAAAGCCCTTCTTGTGGCAGAAAAGCAGGAAGATAAAAAGAGCTACCTAGCATAAAAAAATAAGAGGACTCTTGTGTTGATGCAGAAGAGTGAACTGTGAAGAGTGACGCTTTTCATACACCACACGATAACTGTATGAAGCCCATGTTGCGTGGTCCTTACCCATAAGAGGAGGCGTGCAGAGAAATGTGAGGGACTACTTTAAGGAGACATCTTAGATTTTTTTTTTTTTTGAGTGACACAGAAGGTGGTCAAGTGATGAAAGAAGCATAAGGATACCAGTAGGTTGCATTCTAGACGAGTGGTGCATCAATATTGTTACAGATATCAAGGCCCATGTGAGGACAACCTGGGGGTCAAATGACTGGCCCTCAATGAAGGCTGGAAGGAAAATGCTCTGAAGCATGAATAAAGGTTTCAAGGTCAGACAAAAATACATGCCAGTTAGGAGAAGGAAAGGATTCATGCTTTGATTGTACTCAAATGAAGATTGGCTTATGGCCAGGAGGAAATACACCTAAGACAGGAAGAAACAGACCTTTGAGATATGGGAAAGAATGTTTTCACTGAAAAAACATGATCAGAAAAAATGCAGTCCAGCAGGAAAATAAATAAATGGCCGGGCACTCAGCGCAAAGCCCGCTGTAATGATGGTGGCAACAATTTAGGGACCCTACAGAGTATCAAATATATGTAGCAAGTAAGAAAAGAAGTATTGTGCAGAGTCAGAAAAACTGTGTAAACTGAGTTGAGAAAGAATGATCCAAAGGTCCAAAACTAGCTGATAAGCTGAGAAGGACAGGAAAAGAAGTAAGACCTTTGGATTTAGCCTCAAGCCAATCATTAATTCTTTTAGAAGGTCAATGTGAGTAGAGTGACCTTAGCAAAATCAACTGAATCAAATAACAAGCATATAAGCATAACTAGAATAACTGTTCTTTTAAATTATTGTTATTAAATAGATGGCAAAAATTGGTAACTAGAAATTAAGTAACATCAAGAAAATTCCTTTTTGAAACTAAGAAGAATGAGCTTTTTGATATAGGAAACATTCAATACAAAAAAATGTAGTTCGAGGCAACTATACTACACGTGAGTCCTAACAAACTAAGATGTGAAAAAGTTCTGCTGTCATTTGAAACAGGACAAAACATGTCTGATATCATAACAGCTAAAATAATTAACTTTTCTCCCAAAAGTATGTAAATTAATGCTGAGAGAAACTGCACTGTCCTATTTCTCCTGGGAAGCCGCAGTGTTTATCTGTGCCAAAAAGGCAAACTGTTGATTTATTAATTACCCAGTGGAGTAAAACTTGCTTACTCTTGCATCTAAGGCGTGTTAACGCTGTAGCTGTTTTGCTCAGCGCTATGACTGTAGTTTTAATATACATCAGTAGCACTGATGTTTACCTTCTCCCTGCTGTAGATATGTTTGCTGAGTTCATTAGCGCTGCTTGTGGTCTCACATATATATAGAAGTGATGCTAAATATCATGTCTATTTGTGGATGTGCCCTGCAGCACTAGCACTGAAAAACAAAGCATCGACTGCAGGAGGCTTGAGTAAAGCTGAATAAATGGCACCGCATGGGCGATAAAGGCAGAACCAAAAATATTGAGGTTAAAGGAAAGATGTAGACCTCTACCATTTTAAACAAAAATATCTTGGGTAAAACTATTTTTTCTTATGTTGTCTTTTTACTTTTGTGAGGCAAAATTCAAAGTGAACTTGAGTGCAAAGTTGGGAAAATGCAGAACTACGTGCATTAGGTAGTTATTACCAATGTTTTTATTACCAAGTATGAGGAGAGCTGGTAGCAAGCAAGTTTCTTATTGCAAAAGTGTTTTAGAAGATACATCTCTTTCTGGTAATATTATCACTGAGCAATTTTGCAGTGGAAAAAGAAGTATAAATCTACCAGGAGCTAACGATTCTAGGCTTTCATTTTAAGATGACTTTCATATCACAATATGCACTTGAAGCAGCCAAATTTGAAATCGGTTGGGGTTTTATTGAAACACCCCTTCAAATTATTATTTTTTGGAGAATCGCAAAATCTTTAGATTATTGTCTAAAACTTTGAATTGTTAAGCAATGAATAACTGATTTGTTTTGTGAAATTGAATTCCTGTTGTCTACAGCAGGTTTAATGAAGAACACGCATCTGGTGACTGAAAACAGCTACGATGGACCTCAGTGCGCTTCTTAGAGAAGAACTTGAAATCTCGCTGCTGGAGAGCCACTTGCGGAGGTGAGACCGAGGTATGTAGAAAGCAGCTGTCAGCCGCCTTTGAGGATTGCCTCATCCGGGCAGACCACGTCCACGTCTCCCTGGGCCGGCTTTCGGGCTCCTGGGGCTCCCCCCTGCACCCCCTGCTCCTGCGGTCCCCGCTCCCGGGCCGCGCGGGCTCGGCCCTTGGGGCGCGCCCTTGGGGCAGGCCATATATGGCGGGGGGCGTGTCCGGGGGCGTGTCCCGGTGCGGTAAAAGCGCGGACAGGGCGGCGCGGCGCGGCGCGGAGCTGGGCGGCCCCTGGGGAGATGCTGCGAGTGCGGTGCTTGCGCGGGGGGAGCCGCGGAGCCGAAGCGGCGCATTTCATCGGCTCGCGGGTTGGTGCCGCGCTCTGCCACGACGGCGGGGCATGGGCGGGGGTCGCTCCCGTGGGGTTGGGGTGGCCGCAGGCACGTAGGGATGTGCCTAGTGTGGGCACGGTACTGGTTTCTGTGGCAGGGCCTCGCATGGGCAACCTCCCCGTTCAGCAGCACTGAGTTCAGTGACATCAGTCATTTCTGTCGGTTCTGTTCTCCCATGCCGTTATTCCTCCAGACAGAATGTATTTTAAAAGGCAGATTGTCTTTTAAGCATATACTGTGCCACAAATAAATTAGGATGCCTCTAATAAACAGTGTGTTAATGTTCCACATAATGCTCGTTGTTTTAGGATTACGGTGTAAGGCGCTTGTGGACTTCTGAACTGTTACTTTTTGCCTTCTGTAAGGGAAACATGACTTTTATTTCTATTTTAAGCTTGGAAGAGTCTTTACAGGATGGGTGCAGCGATCTTTCCAGAGCACCCAGGCAGCTACGGCCTCCCAGAACACCTGTGCTGCTGATGACAATAAGGCTACAAGCCCTGTGCCTAAGGACTGTCCTGTATGCTCATACAATGAATGGGACCCACTGGAAGAAGTCATTGTGGGAAGAGCTGAAAATGCTTGTGTTCCTCCTTTTTCTGTGGAGGTTAAGGTAAACAAGAAAAACAACACCTTTCCATTTAAAGTAATGCAGTTTCTATATATGCAACTTAAGCTTTGCAGTGCACAAGGTTTGGTATTTACCCATGAAAATTCTTCCCTAATGCTAGTTGTTTACATCTCTGGAATTTTACAGCTGAGCTGTTTTGGTGGGGGTTATGCTTTTGGTTCCCACTTTCAACAGATTTAATTTTTAACTGAAGTCACTACGTAGCAGAGACAGTCTTTAATACATAGAGCATGGTCTAGTAATATAGTCCAGACACTATCAGGATACAGACATTGTAGCATTTGAGATAGGTGGCAGGATTTATATAATTGGTGAACTGTAACCCTACTTGAAACCAAGTAGGGTTACAACTTGAAGGAAAAGGAAGTATAGCTGTCTACTTAATGATCTGAGAGATATTAGTGTCTGTAGCTGTCGGACTGTTCTGTTTAAATATCTTTTAAATAGCTCACCGGAACTCCCATGTGCTATAGTAAGTATTGTATGGAAATGTATACTCCCCTGTTTTTCAGATTTTTTTTTTTTTGTATGTCTGCATAAAACTTTAGCAGTGGCTTAAATCTATGTTTCTTTGCTCTTTAAAATTTATATTTCAGGCTTGCTTTGCTTCTTATTTATGTTTGAGAAAAGCTTTACACAGAACATGAGGCTACTGAATGGTTTTAAACAAAGCAGAAGCTTTCATTCTTTAGTTTAAGAGAAATGCTCAAATTCTGGGCTTGCTCTGAACTCTTTTTGTGAACTTTACCTGGACTTTAAAGTGCTGAACATGTGTAGTTACCTGCATTCCTGGGGATAATCCTCAGTTTTTCTCTTCTAGTGTCACAGTATAGCTACAGCATGATGCCACATTGCTGCCTTAAGTGGAGGGACTTGCCATGCATGGCTATCCCAGCAAAATGAGCTGGCATAACACAGCTGCTGGAGAGACCTTAGTAAAATTTTACAGGATGTCTTGACAAAATTGACTGAAGACCTCAGTGTTAAAAAGGGGAGGGGACAGGACATAGATGGGGACACAGATGCACACAAATGCAGGAAATCTTCTGTTTTGGCTTAAAAGAGATGATACTGAAAAGATGCTGGAAATGGTAGTTTAGAGGAAGCTTTGGATGTACTTGTGGAAAGAAACTTTTCTTCCTACAGCCCATTTTACCTTTGTATACTTTTCTTTAGAACTTGGGCTGTGATTCTGGCCAAAAGTGTTTGGAGGAGTTTGAATGAATTACTGCAGCTTGGTGGCTCTAATCTCCAGACAGAAGAGTAATCCTTTGACATACACTGGGATATTTGAGACGATACCTTGGCCCCAGTAGCTCAATGAAAATTTGCCACTGACTTCATTATGACTTGTAAAATACTCCTTGAAAGCTTTAGCTCACTTACCAACCTCTGGAATCCCGTTCCAGAGGCTCCAGAGAGATTCTAGCAGCTTCAGAAAAACAAGCTAATGAGGACTGGGATTTCTAATAAAAAATGTGTGTGTGCATTTATGTACTTAAAACTGCCACAAGGAATGGACAGAAAGAGTGTGGAGAAAACCCAACAGCTATCTTTGTTACGTTCTAACATCACGTTGGAGCAAAACTATGTTCCCAAGTAGTGACCAAGGGATTTAATATCAGAAAAAAATATTCTTTCAAATGTCTAACTTGCTGAAATATCACATACTTTACTGTTAGCCTTGTTCTAGTGCCTGTTAAGCCCTAACTAATCAAATGAGCTCAGGTCACTCAGGTCTGTTGTTCTATGTGATATTAAAAGCTTAATGAGGAGTGTCAAAGTATGGAATTAACTCTGGAATTTGAAGACCTACTATCTGGGGGTTAAAGCAAGCTTTACTTTTAGCTTTTCTTTATGTAAACTGCCTAGTCTGATGAATACTTCGGCCAAAACAGGTAATAGGAATAGAATGTGCTGGCTGAGATGTTATTTATTTATTTATTTATTTTTCTAGTTTTCTCTGCTTTTGTCTTAATTGTACTGTAAAAATTGCTACAGTAATTCTACCTTGTGGACGTTGTTGAATAATCCAAGCAGTAGTCTAAATCCTACCTTGCCTATAGCAATAGATCTTAATAGATCTGGATGTTATTCCAACCTCTACCATGTGTCTGAAAGGTAGGGGAGGTAAATAAGAATCTATTTCCCTATTACGTTCCTGTAAATGGCAATACTAGGGCTGCTGTATATCACACGGCTTCTGCCAAGTCTAAATGAGGGTTATCAGTTATAAAACTGCAGTTTAAATTTAGCAATTCTGAATTGTATAGAGGAAAAACTAAACTGTTGTACCTGAAAAAATGTCTCAAATCATAATGCTGTTTTTGTAAATACTGGCTTTTGAGGTACTTCTAAGTTGTGTTTTAAAACTGTATGCATGTTTATATACGGAATACTTAAGTGCAGGAAGTACGGATGCATTCAGGTCTTGTGTATGCCGAAAGCACATCTCAAAGTACAACAAAAGCCTTTTTCCTGTGATGTAGAAATGATGCGCTTGGCATAAGGAGGAATCAATGAATTGAATAGGAAACTCTAAATATCTGAGGAATGTTAATAAGCTGACACGTTTGACAGCTTCTTTATTGCATATCCTTTTGGGAGCTTGAAATGGCATGTGTAGGTTATGTAAAGGGAAATGCACTATTTGGAAAAACAGAGAAAATTTTATCTAGCATTCCATCAGTTAGGAAGATGCCCTCTTTTTAATTAGCACATTGATCAAGTCTCACTATTTAGTCATATTCTTCTGAAGCAGTTGACATTTAGTCAAACACTTGGGCTTTATGGCTTTGTACTTCACAATGATTTCTCAGTGTATTTTTTAAATAATGCTTTTTTGATGAAGAGATATTATTACAACAGATCATTATATCTTCAGTGAGGAGCTAACTTTAGGGTAGGTCTAGAGAGTATTAATATTGATAACGTTAGTTATTTCCTCATTATAAATGTCGTGTTTTAAATATATATCAACTGTAGGGAGTGATTATCCTTTTTTTCTTAAAGATAATCTTTTTCTTACAGCACATTCTTGAATTTCTTTCGGAAGGATAATGTTGCTCCCCCCTCGTCCACACCCAAATACCACTACGGTTTTTCATGTACTTTCAGATTATAGCTCATAAAGTGCATAGTGAATATTATTTAAAGCTCATTTCTATTTCCTGGCCATGGTACTTTTTGAGAAGTCTGAAATAAGTTGCAGGTATGTAAGTACGTGGTCAAAGGAGCCTGAAATCTCAACCCTGAATTAGTGCAAAATATATGTCCCAGTCACAGAGTTTCTTGCCCATCTATTCAGAATATGGGTGTTGGTATGGTACGGAATAGGAGTGGTGTTATGGTGTCTCTTACTTTGTCATAATTTTAAGATTGCGCTGTCAGATTGGGGCACCACAAGTGTCATTTGTCACGTTTGAGAAACAGGAGCAGTAGTAAAGGAGAGCCATACCTCTTAGGAATTAATGAGATTCAAATATAACATGGGTGGCTCTGAAAATAACTAGCTTTACTCCTTAGGACAAATTTGTCTCATTAGCAGAACAGGAGTCCATGGGAATGCTAGGCAGTTCATATGATCTGCATGTGACTTCGGAACAGCTGGCAAATCTGAGGTGATCAAATCACCCAAGACCTTGGGGGGAGGAGAGGGGTAGCAGGGGTCATGGGGCAGGGAAGGAATAAATTCCCCCAGAAAGGATGGGAACATGTTTCAGTAGTGGAGGAGCAGGAGGGCCATACGGAGGCCTCTGCTTGGGCAATCTGTATAAATGTTAAGAATGTCTAAAAGGTTGACTTTTTGTTTTTCCCTTTCTACCTTACCTCTATAGTTTGAGGGCAAATAACCAGAAATAGAGTGCAATGGATAGCCTGGATTGTGAATGGAGATCAGGCATGATGTCTTCAGCAAAATTGCCTTGCCTACTTGGGACTCACACACCATACTAGCAACTTTGTTGGGGGGTTCATTGTTGGGGGTTCATCATTGCATTGTTTCTGTCCAGAGCGGTGCTCTCTGGAAGGCAGTAAGGACTGCAGTTGCATGAGTCTTCCTCATGTTCAGGAGGGCAAGGTTCTGCTGTGTCCTGTTGCTGTCACTCATGTCTGAATGAGTAAAATTGGTAGAGGGAGGTCCTGACCCCTTTCTTCACTGTTTCCGATGCTTTCTGCTGTCGTTCCAGAAGGGCTACATTTGCACGTGTTCACCTGTCATGCTAGTGTTAGCAGAGACCCATCAAAGCTGCTGGTTTCAACAGCTTATAAATCTGAATGAAGTGCTTCCAAAGACACGCTGCTGAAGCAGCCTAATTTGTTTTGAAAATCTGTTTTTTCTTTTCAACCATGAGTACAAGGACATAATTCTGAATTATTATTCTTATTTTTTAATCTGAGAAGACTGTCAGAGGATTTCAGCAGCAGAGGATTTTGGCCTGTAAGTGTTATACTTGTTTTAATCCAACCCTGACAGATGAATTTATCACTTGTATTTTCTAGACTTCTACATTACCTGAAGTATGGCCACTTCTAGCCAACAGGGCATATCATCTGTTGCTGCTTTACAATTTCTGATGCCACTACTGTGACAGTACCAAAGTGAGGTTTTAACAAGGTGATTACAGACAGGTGAATTTTTGCTAGCCTTATTAAATAACATGTCTAATGGGTTTCCTTTATGACTGGTGTGTTTGTACAGCTCTCGCGTAACAAGGACCAAATTTGTCATGGCCGCTTGGCAACACTAGCTAGTAAATACTCACTGAAGTGCAAATAGGAGGTGTTTATGTAGACTGTCTTGGTTTTTGTCTGTGATTTGATAATAATGAGACTTTCTATAGGGCTATGACTAGAGAGGGGAAAACACTTCTAAAGAAAGAATTTATTACATTATTTGTAGTAGTATTTCAGTCCGTAGGAACTAGGAATTCAAAGCTACTGATCCATCTATATCCAAAAGTATGAGGAAAGAAAATGTCCTGAAAATCCCATCTAAAAGTCAAAACACTAAATTTGCAAATGGGAATGAAATGTATACTTCTTCCCTTTCCAGAATTGATTTCTCCTTTTTCTTTTTCTGCTGCTCATCAAAGGACTTTTTTTGGGCATCATGCCATGCGTACAGTCTGTCAGCAGTGCAGAAACTGTGTGCTAGTTGAGTGAGTCTTCTCAGCATGTACAGCTGAAACTTAATTCTGTTGTTGTGTGTAAGTATTTGGTGAAGACACCATCAGCTATTCACAAATAGTCTAACACCTGCACTTAAACATATTTAATAACTGGACACATGCACATCATAAAACATCTGAGCAAAACCTTGCCAGTGATAAGTATTAATAGCTAGAGGTAACCACAAAAAGAAAGCAGAGTGCTTCTAGGATAGGAGTTCTTGACAGGGAATGATTGACAACATTTATCTGAAGTCTTGAATCTTCTTTCTTCCTGCCCCTGCCTCACCCCAGCCCTTCATTTTAGAAGGATCAGCAGGCCGTTAACAGCTTTTACCAACTCCTCAAATTAGAGCAGGAATCAAGTATAAGGTGCATTATGTGATAGCTTATACAATACAATGTTGAGATGGTGAAAGAACAAGAAACTGGACACGAAGAATTATGTTACACATCTATTTCACTTTGTCAAAAAAAACCTGATGGTTATTCTTTGTTGCTTGTCCTTTTGTTCTAGGCCAACACATATGAAAAGTATTGGGGATTTTATCAGAAATTTGGAGGCCAGAGTTTCCCCAAAGACCATGTAAAAAAAGCTATTGCTGAAATTGAGGAGATGTGCAATATTTTGAAAAAAGAAGGTGTAATTGTCAAAAGGCCTGATCCAATTGACTGGTCTGTGAAGTATAAAACACCTGATTTTGAATCTACAGGTAAATATTATTCCATTGTTGAAGGGTGTATAGTCTGTTTAGCTCTCTTGTCTGCGACACTTTGGCTGCCATCTAGTCTAACTTCCTGCTTGGAGTGGGACTGTCCAGAGACAGTGAAACCTCCTCAACTTCATATCAGTTGTGGTCTCCAGGTTCCCTTCAAGGTGTTCTTAAGTTAGTTTTTACTAGTTGAAGTTCAGTGGGGACCAGTTAATAATTATGAAAATTCTTAGCAATATAATAACAAAGTTTTTTTTGTTTTTGTTTGTTTGTTTGTTTTTTGTTTCTTATTTACGTACCCTACTGGGACTAGTTCTGCATTGCATCAAATTCCTGTTCTGTGCTATTACTATTTAAAAGGATGGCATATAAAAAATGAGGTCTGCTTGGAAAACCCACTACCTCTTACCTTTTATAGAAGTCTGAGTAGTTCATAAGCGTATGTCTAGTTAGTTTCCATTAATCAGATTGTGGAGACTTGTAAATTGTGGATGACTTCCTTCTAGCTGTAAATGAGGCTTTGTAGCAAAATGTTGCAAGTATTTTGAATGGAAAATGTCACTTTGAAAAATGGAAGACTGTCAATAAGAGCCTCATTATGGGCTATTTTCCTGACTTTTGTGAAGATGCTCTTTGCAAGTCTTTCAGGTAGAGAATTAGTGGTAAAAATGGTGGTAAAAAGTGAAGAACCTGAAAAATCTGAGAAAAGCCTATTTGTTTCATAGCTTCATACATTTTTTCCTTTTAGGTATGTATGCTGCCATGCCAAGAGACATCCTGCTGGTGGTGGGAAATGAAATTATTGAAGCGCCTATGGCTTGGCGTGCTCGTTTCTTTGAGTACAGAGCGTATAGACGAATAATTAAAGAGTACTTCAACTGTGGTGCTAAGTGGACAACTGCTCCCAAACCCACAATGGCAGATGAACTCTATGATAAGGTATTATTCTCATTTTGCTTCAGACCTTTTGATAATTTCAACTGGAAATCTGTTTCACAAAATTGGAAGGGAGAGAGGGAAATAACTGAATGAGTGTTTTCTTTAACATTGGAAAACTTGCTACAGTCTACCCAGGTGAAACTGAGAGTGCACCTGTGTAATGAGAAACAGGAAGTTGTGCCTATTGGAATCAGGTCTCCTCTGAATTCTTACGATTACTGACTGTAATTTAGCATTGCTAAAGAGGAAATGATGCTTGAAGGTCATCACAAAGAATACTTCAAAGAATTAATGTTTCCTGAATATATCAGGAAGGTGGGAAAGAGTTATGTATATTTCTTTTCACCAGAAAGACCTCACAATTCTTGTTTTGCATGAAGGACTTGTATTTTGGAAGTTACATGAAGAAATAGTGAAAGATCTAAACTGTGACTATTTACCTTCTGAATATAAGTTATTATTTTTTTTCTTCTGTAATACTTTACTTTGACTCAGACAATTCTGGTAGTTTTCTGTAGGCTCCCATATGCATTAGGATCTTGGTAGCACCTACAATAGGTGCAGCTAAATTGGTTGTGAAATGATTATAACTTTTGGGGAGCAGCGACACATCCCAGTGGTGCAAGGAAGTCTTTATTAAATGAAACTATCCTAGAGTAATCAGTCAATATTAGAAAACATCCAGAGCCTATTGTAAAGCATATTTACTTATCCAATAGCTTTTGTTTGTGCTGTTTTTTTGCACCTTAACTTCTAATTCCATTGTTCTAAAATGTATTTTAATTCCTGAAATTTTACTTTCTACGTTAAAGTAGTGCTTCAATCTAAAATGTGGAAAAAGTGCAAAGTCCAGCTGTGTTAGGAAATAGCTTGCATACAAGTATTTCTGTCACTGCAATAATTTTGTTGGATTGGTAGTTAAACTCAACTGGTAATGAATACTTTCAATGCACAAGTCAGTATACTATTGAGACAGTGGTTCTGACAAACAATTAACTTCTTGATATAACTCTTATACCTCTTCTTGAATGTAATTGAAACTCTTTATTTATTTAAAATTCCATCATTATGCTTTTTTTCCTGCTCATTTAGAAGTAAGAAAACCAATCCAACTCCAAGGGAACATATGGAACATATTAGCTATCAATATAAACATATTTTCTTCATTTCAAAATACTCGTCAGTAG
Organism: Nettapus auritus; assembly: GCA_011076525.1. NCBI lineage: Eukaryota > Metazoa > Chordata > Aves > Anseriformes > Anatidae > Nettapus > Nettapus auritus. Next base: position 11,307,455 of record CM021774.1, read on the forward strand.
CAAATGGTTTGAAAACTTTCACCTTCCAGCTCTAACCTAAAGTTACCTCCTTTCTGAATTAGGATTATCCCATCTGCTCTGTTGAAGACAGGCACAAACTGGCTGCTCAGGGAAAATTTGTAACTACTGAATTTGAGCCATGCTTTGATGCTGCTGACTTCATTAGAGCTGGAAGAGATATCTTTGTACAAAGGAGTCAGGTAAACAAAGGTTTCTTCCAACAGTGTTGTTATCTATCTTTGATTGATATTTTTATATTTACATTTCTAAACAACATTAAAGTACTAGTTGTATTGTGACAAAAGCTGGTATTTATGGAGTATCTGTTAAATATTCGCTAGACGCACAGGGTTCTAGTGTTTTGGTGTTAAATATTTATTTAAATAAAACCTTATATAAACTAAATTTGGAGGTCATTTATATTCTAGCCTAGTGAAACTTTGTTCTGTTTTTAGGTTACTAATTACATGGGCATTGAATGGATGAGGCGACATCTTGCACCAGACTATAGAGTGCATGTAATATCCTTTAAGGATCCAAACCCTATGCACATTGATGCCACATTCAATATCATTGGGCCTGGTCTTGTGCTGTCTAACCCAGACCGTCCCTGCTACCAGGTAAGATTGCAGCAAAGGAGAAAGTATCAAGTGTTTGATATTTTAAAACGATTCAGATATCCCTACTCATCATTTAAATCATTTGAAGTTAGAATGAACCAAAGGTGAAAGATAACTGTGAACCTAGAAGAGGGGCTTTTCTTAAAAATACTGGCAGGCTGGGTTGCTTACTGAGTTTTTAGAACCAGAGCTCCCTCTCGTGGTTACACGTGAATAAAGAGCTCCTCCAAGTATTCAGGCAATGAGGTTGAAAAGTCAATTCTCTTTAGCTAAATTATCCTCCTCTTATTTTTAACTTGTGTTATTCTGAGAGAAACATATTCCACAGGATACCTATATTTTGTTTCCGTTGTTAAATAGACTGCATATTAAGCTTCTCAGGAAGCACAATGCAGAAGTAACTTTGTGGTATTTTTGCTGGTTTTGTTCCTATAAAGAGCACTGTAATTCATATCAGTGATTCCTATAGGGAAATTAATAATCCTAAAAAATATAATACTTATTTAACATTCTTACAAATATTGTTTTCACTTGGCAGGCTCTAAACTGCATATATCGTCTTTGTTTTTAATATATCTTTGTATACTTAGCTTATACTAAAAAAAACAGTAGAACTATTCTAGTAGTATGCTAAGTTGGAAAAAGTCTTCAAAATGTGCTTGTACAAAAATTGGTTTTGTGGATGGAACACAAGGGAAGGGGATGTTGCATATACTGAAATACCCTGAGAAAATGTGGCATAGGTTGGATGAACTAGTGTGATACTTTAAGCCTTTTTAAAATCTAACTAAATTTATTTTTCAGATTGATCTCTTCAAGAAAGCAGGCTGGACAGTGATTCACCCCCCTGTGCCACTCATCCCAGATGGTATATTCATACTTTCTTTTCTAATAATTCCGTAGTATTCTTAAGTGTGTTCTTATGGGGCAACATTGGTACAAAGTCTACAGTTACTGTAGCAGGCTCATTCTTGTGTGTTTAGATCACCCACTGTGGATGTCTTCTAAATGGCTCTCCATGAATGTCCTAATGCTGGATGAGAAACGTGTGATGGTCGATGCCAATGAGACTTCAATTCAGAAGATGTTTGAAAAACTGGGTATGTCCTAACTTATTTTAACATACACTTAAAATGAAATGATCTTGAGATCAACTGCGTGCATCAGGATGAACGGAGGCTTCACTTATAGCAGTCAAAGCAACCAGCACTGGAGACAGGTATTCAAACAATCAGGTTAATAAATAACAATCATTCAATGATTTCTCTCCTGAATGTTGAAGACATACCTACAGCTTGAAGCAAAAGAAGGTATGAGTAGTAATTTAAAATAGCTGATAGCATGAGCTTTTGAATGAACTTTTTAAATATGAAACTGTTTGGTTTCAAAGTCAAAATCTGCATTAGAAGGATTGTATACATACATATTGTTGAGTGATACTGCCAAAATGCTTCAGATTTTCCTTCTCTTTATACTTCAAGCTGTCTGAGACTACTTAACCTAGGTATTTCTGCTCACTTATAGAGAATCTCTCTCCTGCAAGATGTAACCTTAGATAGGGCAGAAACTCCTTTAGATATACAGTGGCAGAATAACTATTATTGAATATAAAATCTAAGTCTTATGCACAGCTCCCTGGAAAGACATAAAATAGACTTAATTTGTTGAACTCATGCAGTTATTCCAACTGTTCCCATCATCAGTAGGAGGGTAGTCTACTTTTGCTTGGTGCTATAGCCAGCTGACTCTTGCTGCAGGATAAGCACATGGTGATGCAAATGTTGACAGGTTAGAAGGACGGATGGGTAAATAAGGAAAAATCAAGCAAAGTGAGGGATCGTTGTATTGGGGGTTGAGAAGGAATACTCCCAGAAGCAGAAGACTAATGAGAGAGAATGAACCGAAGGTGAAAGATAACTGTGAACCTAGAAGAAAGGCTGCTTTGTTCATGGAGGAGAGCACTTGATTGAAGCTTCCATCAAATCTGAGACAGTTCACAGATGAGAACCATGCAATCTAATATTTTATTCTACTTTTAAAAGACTGGGTGTACAGCTGTTAGCGAACAACTCTAGCTTTCTAGTCTTGGGTTGTTTAATTCTCTGCATGATCAAGGAGCAGAGTATCTATAAATACTTTAAAATACTTAGAAAATGAGGCTGTTAATGCCAGTCATGATGCATCCTTCACACTTGAACTTTACTCTGTGCAAGTTCTACATAAAATTCTGTAGTCAGTAAGTTCATAGGACTGAGATGGGTCTGCTGGGAATGAAAGTATTTCTGACCTAGATGGTGGATTCTACTGAACTGCTCTTGATCTCCCAAAATTACTAAGAAAGAAAAAGTCAAACTTCGTAACAGAAAAGTCTTCTGATCCTAATCCATCTGTCAGGACTTTGCATAAGCTAAGCCACAGCTGAAAAATCAGAGCTGAAAAGAAGTGGGAGGAAGCTTAACTTAACCTAGGTAATAAGTATAACAGCTTTCTCTTCCCCCTCTCAGAGAAAGAGGGTCTTGAAGATCTGTACTTTCAATTCTGCTTTTCTTGAAAGGCACTTGAAAGAGTATATCCAGCGACTGAACTGTAAATGCTCACACAGATTTATGTAAGTGTGCCTTGGTCACATATCATAGTGGCATTTCAACTAATTTTTCACATGCTGAAGAAAATGTTTTTCTTTTTGACTGACATGTCATAACACATCAAACACCAGCTGTGCACCAGGTACTGTATATTCCTGAGGGTATGGCTGGAATAAACAAATCAGCTTTGTTCCTAGCTTGTTCTCTGCCTAGAATTTAGGGGAAAGAAATTCTTAACAAATGAGTAGGAAATACTTTCTATGATCTGATAAAAGATTATCTAATGTTCTGATCAAAGCTTACCACATGAATCTGAGATTTTCATTTAAAAGTATGCAATGTATGTTTCTTGCAGGCATTTCTACAATTAAAGTGAATATTCGCCATGCCAATTCATTGGGAGGTGGTTTCCATTGCTGGACATGTGATATCCGCCGCCGTGGTACCCTGCAATCTTATTTTGACTAGTCATGAGCCAACTAGGCAGCTATAGTTCAGCTTCTAAAATAAGCATAGGAAATGAGCTCATGCAGCCATTTTAACAAAAGTGAAATTAATTTGTTCTAGTGCTTGATCAGTGGTGTCCTTACAGTGGTCTAGGGAATGATTTATTCTTAGGTACTCTTCACTTTAAGCAATATAATTGAAACTACTTCCATCAGCAATACAGGTTTTCTGGCTGGCTTTTTGAAAGACATCCTTCATCTATGAAGCCCTTTCACATTGGCTTTGAATGTAAAAACTTGACAAGATAGCTAAAGGCTCTTGCTAGATGAGTTTGGTCACTAACATTGGACATCTACCTCTGTCTGATACTCTATCAAATAGGCAGCTTGAAATGTTAAACTTGAATTAACATTTCTTATTCCTTTTAATCGGTTTGTTGTTCTCATATATTAGTGTTTAATGCAGTTAAAACAGATGCGACTGTACAGATCTCTTATGGAACCAAGTAATTTTATAATGCTTTTCATGTTGGGCCATACAGATATTCAGAGAATTTCCAGTATGATCTAACTTTAAAACATTATTTTCATTTACTTGTGATGTCCGTCTACATTTTCTTCTAATGCATTTGTCATGCATCTGAACACTTTTTTATATTACTTTTTGTATTGCTGAAATTGGTTCTTTTATTTAACTTTTTAAAGTGTACAAATGGTAGCTAATAGTCTGCATCTACAGGTTTTATTGTGAATTGTTTACATAACTTAAAAAAAAAAGGAAAAAAAAAAAAAGAGCTGACACCTTCACCACTCACACAACCTCCTTCAACTGTAGCAGATACTGCGATTTGAGTATTGATTACTGAATATGTACTTTTTATGCTAATAAACTTTTTTGCATTCTGTGTTTGTTTTGCCTTTCTTCTGAGAAGGAGTGAGCATGAAATGTCTGGATGGCTAGGTGCTTGTAAAATCCAGCATACAGCTGAAAACAGAAAACACACATGGCTTCTTTTTGTAGAACATGGAACATCTTAATGCAGGAAGTCCTTGTACTATATTGTTCATGTCACATATTGCTTGTGTTTTGCCCAGAAGTAGGACTGGTGGGGGAGAGTACTATCAATAGGTGTTTATTATCACAGCAGGGAGGAAGCTACTACTCCATACAACAGAGTGTAACTACATGAAAAAGGTCTTGCAAAATCAGCTGTCAAGCACAACATGCTCACATTTAAGTTATTAACAAAACTATAAAGCTCCATTGTCGTATTTTGCCAGCAGCTGCCTGGGACTAAACAGTTTTTTTCATATGCTGATGATCTAGAATTCTGTAAGACATGCCACACTGGAAGAGCTAATAACATGGCTATCACCTTTTTACTGAGCAAAGATGGCTTCTCTCTTTTAACTTTAAAATCAAGGCTCTTTAGGTAGTTGAAATTCATCAGAGTCTACAAGTGTAAATGAGTTTTGCTTTCAATTAATGACAAGGGAGCTGGATGTTTAGCCTAAACAGCTGGGTGGAGGGGCATGCACTCCAAGGCATTCTTTTGCCATTGTTTTGCGTGCTCTAGTGCTGAGGTGGATATCTGTATGTTTGTGCATAGCATAAGGTATCACACGACACAGCTGAAAGCGTTAAAAACTTTGGCCAAATGTAGGTTGATAGCTGGATACAAGTGCCTCTGATACATCCACAATCATGGAGACTACATTCGTATCTTGTTATACGTGACCCCTACTTGATAGTACAGTGTTGCTTTATGTAAACATTACAGATGTTCTGACTTCATCTCAGTATACTTTTCTGACGCAATTGTAAGCACAATCCCCCCCATGCACACACAATAAATGTGATTGACCCGCCAGTGATAAAGGTGCTGCATGTGCACTGACCTTAACATTCTCTTTCTCTGGAAAATGTGCTGCTGTCTGCTCTGATGTGATCAGTTGTTTCTTGCATGTTCTTTAAAGCCATAGAAAAGGAAGAATAGGCCTGTCTCTGAAGTCTTCTGCCAGTTTATTCCAATAATGAAGGTAGCTCCTTCAAAAAGTGTAGATTAGAGATTCTGACATCACAGGAGAAAACACTCAAGACGTGTTTATAGCCAAAGTTAAGCTAAGAGTTTTAGACCCCAACAAATGCTTAAGCTCTGTAAAGTTTTTTCAGTTACCATCCTGTTTTGATTTGTAGTGTTTAATTAAGGCATCGGTATCCAATGGTGAACATGACTGAAAAATTACAAGGACTCCTGGGTAGTTGTTTATACCCATCTGGGAGGAATGTAAAAAGCAAAAGGCTCAAAACAAAACAAGGGCTGTAAATCACCCTTTGTATTAAACCCAGTGTTTTAAGTTTGAAGGAAAAGATGCTAGAAATTTTATTTTATTTTATTTTATTTATTTATTTTATAGTGATTTTCACCACTGTTTCTCACAAGCTCTGTTGCTTGCTGGCTGTTTCTTTTCAGGCATGTGATGCATTTCCATGGAACTCTGTACTCCTGTTTGAATCTATTGAAAGCTCACATGTTCTGCTTGGGTTTTAAAGACAGCGTAGTTAGTAATCTTTACTTTGATGATAAATAGATGATTCCTCACGCTGGAACAAAGCTGTCTTTACAGCAGGCCTGTGAATGTGTCTTGCTGATTTTTTTCTTCAATTCATTTTCAGAAACAGAAACAACCAACCCTACCAAACAAACGTATTGACTTGGGAGTTTAGGCTTCTAGTTTAACAGGAAATGCTTTCCTATTTAGGCCATGTCTAAAAATAGATTTGAAAGTTGCTAATGTGATAATTTAGCTTTAGTCTTAGTTCTAATACTTAGGTGAAGAACAACTTCAAGAATTAGTTCCATTTTTCTTTCATAAGCATTTTGCTGTTTTATTTAGGTGAATTTAGCACACAGTGTAGATGGAATTTCTCCTGTTTTGTACGCTTTGGGGCAAGCTGAACTGTGTTTAAAAGTCAGTATGTAGTCTCAGAGATGCTAATTCTTTTCCATTAATAGTTCCCTTGATTATGTGTGGTGGGACTTTAGAAAGGATATTATTCAACACCAAATTTAGGTGCAGAATTTTATAAACGTCCGCCTTTTCCCAGGTTTTTTGCTTATCCGTTATAAAATATGTATATATGTATATGTATATATTTTTAACCTTAAACTGCTCACACAGTACCAAGTCTTTCAGCCTGCAAGCCACCACTATGCTTCTGAAGTTGTTTGTTTTCTGCCAGTAATACATATTCTTCTACCTAATCCTTGGAGGTTTTGGCTGAATAGATTTGTCTCTAACTCATTTTTCCCTCAACAAGGAAGGCAGGGAAGTTTTTCCATATGACCAGAAGCTTTCTGTTCAGTTTCAGCAGTGGCATCAGAATGCAGATTGGAGAATGGGGGAATGCATTGACACAGTGAAGTGTTACTACCATCATTTAGGGACAGAGGATCTGGTAGTGTGAATATTTTTGAGACCTCAGATCTGTCTCCTTGACTGACCTTAGCCGGCCACTTAGCCAATTTACTTCCACACAAGGAAAAAGAGAACCACACTTAAGTACTCTGTGAAGTGTAGCGATGGTTAAACAATATGTGCCTGGAAACTGCTTCAGTTTGCAAAAAGTGCTGAAGACTTTTTGGGATCCTGTGTAAGTCTCCTGCAGCACAAGACCAGAGAGAACAAGGTTTCTGTCTCTCTTGCAGCTGCAATATTTTCCCACCAGTGTGCAGTACATATGCAAATGTATTCACAAGTATGCTTACAAATGTCCCTGGGGTTGATACGCACTTCTGTATAACCAAATGTAAAATTACCATTTCTTACACTTTCTTTAGTCTTAACAGTGCCGTTGAGAGATGTGATTATGCTGCTATAGGAGAGAATCTATGAAGTGAACAATGCAATGACAAAAAATAAAATAAAATATATATAAAAATCGAATGTATATTTTAAAGCTCTAGTAGGCTTTCTTTATAGTGGAAGAACTGGAAAAATGCTGATGAATCAGCATTTTCCCCAGTAACCCATTCAAAAGGGAGCGATGCAGAGACAGCAAAACCTTAAGAGGGATGATGAAGGGAACAAGATATATAATACTGCTCTGGTAGATGCCGCCACATAATGCTGATACTTATAATCTTCCAAGTTATTTTTGTTCTTGCAGAGAGGGAGGTCAGCCCATGCCACAGTTGGTTTTGGTTAGACAAGACCCTGGAAATAGGAATACATGGTGAGAAACAGAAGCACTTGGTTTCTGCTTTGATATCCAATTACAAGCAATTTTTGGAGGCCAAATTACATGTGGGCAACAGGCCTTGCTATTGGGCGAGATGGAGAAAGCAGGCATGATGGTGTTTGACCACCTCTGTTCCAGGCTGCAGTTTATATATGTAAATAACATAAATTAAACATGGGCTGGACTTGAATTTTTCATAATTTTTCAGTCTGAGAAGGCCTTAAATACTTGGTATTCAGAATAGACAGTGTCAAAAGAAGCATCAGAAACATAGACTTGACTGGAAGCCTTAAGGAAAGGTGATAAATCAGTTGCCTAATCTACAGAGAGATTTTCAGGGTGGGTTCAACCCAGCTCAGCTCAGCTGCAGGGAATTAGCCAGCCACGCTCCAGGCAGTGGCTCTGGAGGGTCAGGATTTCCCTTTGCTCTTTGCTTCTGAAACTTGGCTGCAGTAGGCTTGCTGGTTATAAGAAGCCATGTGCTGCATCTGTGTAAATACCTGCAAAAAATGGTTCTTTGTGTCTATTGTTTTTAGATTAGACATGTTAGAGTACGAGTGCCAAATCAGAGAGGATGTAGAAGGAAGATGAAGTCTTAGGTAGGGACAGCCTCTTGCGATGTATCTGTAGTTTGTGGCTGGGAACGCTAAGTGCTGGTATACAAAGTAGGGGAAGGAGAGCTTTTTTTCCCCACTTAGTGGGCAGAAGGGAAAGAATGGTTCTCTCCAGTCAGTTCCTGTAGGCTGTGCCTGTTCTAGCAGAATGTGGTTGTTTCTTGGTGTTAATTACGTCTGAATCTTCCTGCTGTCTAGTTTAAAATATTGTTATTTAGTTCTGCTTTTGGTATCCATCTGATTAATAGCACAAACCGCAAAGATTGGTGGGTAGCACTGCAACTCCTGTGTTGATGCTTAAGAGGCATAGGCTGATGTCTGTGCAGCTCCATATAAAATTTGTTTTGTTTTTTAAATCAAAAGTTATGCCCACTGGGGAAAAGAAATTTGTCTTGCTTTATGTGCTGCTGGTACAAATTGGAATGTTGGATCCACAAATATTTCTGCTAGTCAATTATGTTGCCAGAGTTGAATTCCCTGTTCCAGCCTTCCAGAGTAGCAGGGGCTCTTCATTCCTGCTAGGGCAAGACCGAGAGTGTTTAGCTCTGCTGAAACTGTTGGGATGCCCCTCAGCCTCTGGCATTTATCGCTTCCCAAGAGTATCTGCTTCTGCTTTGCTTATGCTAGAGCATCCTCAGAGCTTACTTGAGCAGGAAGGAAATAGTTCCATGATAATGAGTGATGTCCCAACTTAGCGGTTCATTCATTAGTTTATAGCAAATTGTCATGATTTATGTGTTGGTGAAGTCAGATGTATGAATGAGAAACAGAACTTTCCAAATGCTTTCTTACTGGAATGGTATTTTCATAAGCTTGGTAGTGTGACGAATTAGACAGTCCTACAAAAAAAAAAAAAAATAGTCTAGCAAATCCACTGCATGCTCTATAACACTTTATACCATCTCTGTTCACTTTATGTCTTGCAGGACAAGAGAGAGGGAGAAGCTACTTGGCTGAGACCGAGACTGGATAACATGAAGGTGATCTTAGCTGGCAGGGATAAGCAGGAGGAGGAATTGGCAGAGACTAAGGTAACAACCTCAGCTATGCTGGTTTATCCGTCATCTACATGGGTGATAGTTTAGGGTCTCAGCTTTACTTCAGGGGAGCAGTAAGTGGTTTTAAAATCTTACGTAGCCTTCTCTATCTAAAGTATAGGTAAAAGTATATGGTTTCCCACCAACCCTGTTTTACATACCCTATCTTGCCTCTATAATTTTATTTTATGTTCACCATAGTGACAGATTAATTTTTAGATGGCTTATAGACCTGGATTTATGCACCTATTTTGCTGTGACTGACAGTAGCTACTTTTGGAGTTGTATCTCTATGTGATTTGAAACTTCTGGGAGTATTTTCATTTCTCTTCCACTGCACAATGAAAAAATAATCTCTATCTTTGTAGTGCTCTTTCTTTTCATTGCTTGGGAGGTATTGTACTGTGCTGTAGGTGCTGTTAACACAGCACAAAGATCTTAAATAATTGGAGTTCTTTATTTAAACGTTTGTTAATAATAATTGATTTGTCTCCTTAGTCATCTATGTTTCATTTTGTCCACAAGATGGTGTTGATATTCTGCCCTTTTTGTGAGCTCTGTGTCAATGGAAACATTAACCAAGGCACATAACCTAGAAAGAGCTCACAGTTAGAAAACCTTTAGCATTACCTGTGTGACAACCTCGAAGGCCTGGCAAGCATTTACAAAGTAAACCTTATCCCCATGAAGTAAAGGAGGTGTAGAAATGGTGGTGCCTCACTGAGACCCCTTCCCAAAACTGAGCAATGAGCTTGAAAACCTGTTTGGTGGTTTGCGCAGAACAACAGGGACTAATGCCCACTCTTCAGTCCATGGTGGCTTCCACTGATGGGCCCTTGGGATGTGGTGAGTGCAGGGCTCTCAGCAGGCAGAGTCCTGTGTGCCAGCCTTTAGCCTGCACAGAAACCTCAAGGACTGCCCACCCTTGAAAGACTGAAGTTGCCTCCTGACACAAAACACCAAATTTAATCTAGGAAACGCTGGCAAATCCCAATGACAGCAGCACAGCAGAGGGTGCTACTGTGACGTTAGTGACTTTTCTCCAGTCTACCATAATGGATGTTTTAGAACAGTTTTTCTTTATTCATCTTGTTCCTATTGACATTTCAATCAAAGTAAGTAAAAATACCTAAAAATGTTTTTTACTTGTAGGTTTTCTTTGATCATACACAAAGTACTACTTGTCAATGCCAAAATTTTCACATATCTTATGTGTGAAAGTGATTGCTGTGGAGTGCTAGGACACAGTCAGCTATCTCCTTAAGGGTTGGCTTTGCAAGGGAATCAGAAATGACATATGGGGCCAAATGGGGATTGATCTCTGCCTTCTGAAACCTCCTTTGTGTGGGCTAAGAACCACAAAAATATATCAACATAGCCATTAATTTTTAAAATAATGTCTCAAAAGTCATACATTTATGGGACCATTACCCATTCTTTTAGATCCCTCCTTGGGGTTCAGGTATGCCTCTCTATCTCTATAAAATTAAGGCTAAATGTTGTTATTTTATTAAGCTCTGGCACAGGTGAGATTGCTGTGGATAACATGGTTTATTTCAGGAGTTCCTGTTCCCTCAGATTACTGTTCAGAATATTTCCTTCTGTTAATCAAAATATACTGCTCATTTTTAGAAATATAAACATATTTGGAAGAACCGGGAGTTAAGATGAACTAACTGGAAACTGTTGACATGAACCTTAAGGAATTCCAAGTCATTAGTACAAAGCACAATTTAAGTTTCTACAGAAGCAGCAATTGCTTTGTGAATTACATATTTCTTCTGCAGATTTGAAATCTCATTTTAGTAGTACATCAATGATATGCTTTTGAAGAGCAGATTGAAATTAAAACAGAATCTATCCTCTGTACTCTTCTTTCTATATTACCTCTGAGTCAGCAAGGCACTGAAATAACTCTGTTAGGTGACTTGCTTGATGTTTATAAGGGTGTTGGGTAGAGTTTGGCCCTGGCTAGCTGTAATGCTGAACTGTGTTCAAGGGAGCTAGAGTTCGGTGACCCAGGCTCTGTAACACAGCTCTTGTAAAAATGAGACCAGACTTGTTCATTTTTTTCCCTGCAGTTTACTAGTAAGCACTGTGATTGTCGCTGAGTGTGTGACAGCATTGTGGAATAGGAAGAAATAACACTTTCCTTATAGCATACTAAAAGTACCATTACTTGGCAATTCGTGATGTCAGTATTTACCCAATACTTCACACACAGAAGTATGTTGTTTACCACAGACTTTTCCTCTCATAGGCAACAAATGGGCAGTGTATCCCTCAATATGGTGACTTTTTGCTAACGGTGACTTATGGGTGTGCTTGCTTCCCGAGACTCAGGAATTTTGAAGACTGAGGATTTATACACATCCACCCTTCCATTCTGGACAAGAAAGACTGAACCAAATTTCTTTGGCCTTGTGGTGGGCTGGACTTTTCTTGGGACGGCTGGCATCAGGATCTCATGTCACAAGGTGTTTGTGGTACCAATGGGAATTCCTGAAAAGAAGGGTGAAATGGGGGATTCAATGTACCTGCTTTCTCTTTGAAGGAATAGATCTCTCCAACTTCTTCCCTGTAACCCTATTTACAAATCCTTACTCCTTGGGAAAGCTCAGGGGCTGTCAAAAGGATGACAAATATAATCCTAAGAAGAAAAAACTGAATTGAAAAGACTGGGTTACTTAGTCATGGGGAAAGAGGAAATCAGGCAAGACATAAATAATTTTATTTCCACAAGTGTGGCATGTACTTTATCCATGTTGTCATTCTCTTTTCTATATATCCAGCTGTGTATGGTGAATGGGAGAATAGCAAAGAAGGGGCATGGAAGAGGACTGCAGTGGTTGTCCTTACCAATTGTTAGGCAATGATGTCACAATTGTAGCTCATTTTCCTCATTGTGAAGCCTGGAGACAGGCTGTGCTGCACCACTGCTGTCTGCAAACACCGGCATACTCAGATCCTGCCCCTGCTTCTGCTAAAAGATAAGGACAGTATGATGCAAAATGAGATTTCTTTCCTAAACAAGGAGAGATTTATAATGGCCAAACATTCAAGTTATACCTAGCAAATACCAAAAACTAAACCCTTTGCAATTGTCTTCAAGGTGCAGCCACTTCTATGATAACTCAGCCTATGCATTCAGCTCACAAAGCTCTTTTAACTGGAACAAACAGGTTTATTTCACTATATCAGGTCCATGTTTTCTCATAGCAGCCCTGGTACCTGCTTTGCAGCTTATCTCAGAAAGGAAAAAAAATGTAAACCTTTGTTTAATGTTGATTAATAGCATTAAAGTTACAGCGCGATGTCGATTAACCTGTTCTGACACGTTTTGTGGCTGCAGCTTGTTACTCACAGGCCAGGGCAGCCTCAGTAATGGGCAGTCTTATCAGGGCTTGGGTCAAAGGCTCCAGGACCTGTGGTCTGAGTTTTATGCTCATGCCTACTGTGCGTTCAGCCGAGCACCCAGCTCAGTGAGGTACGAACAGCGCCGGGGTGTCACTAACCGCCCAGCAGTGCCAGGTTTGGGGCAACTTGAAGTCAAATGTAACATCTCTGTAGCACTGGCAGCTTCCCTCTAGTTTCTCATGTGAGTTTTCCAGATGGTGTGAGCTCAGCTTGGAGCCTCTCACTCAGAGGGGCATTTGTAGGAACCCTTCCTTCTGCCAGACCACCCATTTTCATAAGCCCAACATCTCCTCTCTACTGAGTTTGCCTGACGCTTGCTCTCCTCCCAAGGAACTCGGGCAGAGCCCACAAGCAATACAGTGTAATTTCCTTAGGAAACAAAATGAGAAATACTTTACAGCTTTCCCTGCTGATCCAAAAGAACTGAGTTTCAGACATGTTCACGAGACTTTCTCCTTGCTTCTGCGTTAGAAATGAAGAGTTGTTTTGTGTCTATGGCCCCTTCTGTTTAACTACCGTTCTCCTGCAGAGGTAAATGTTATTCCTGCCTGTTTGCTGAGGGAAAGACAGAAAAACTGCACCATACTGTGGGCTCTCCAGAAATAAAAAAGGAAACTGATACCCAGCTGCAATTACAGTTCTCACTTCCTGATCTCTACTCCTGGGCTGGACTTCAAAGCCGTCTTTAGACCCATCTGCATTTTTCCTTTTCTTTTTCCTCTTCTTCCCTTTTCTGGTTGACTTTGACGGTCAGGGCTGCAGGACTACAAATGGGCTGAAAAGTTTAGTTTCTGCCTCGGCATCAGGGCTAGATCCTCCAACCTCAAGTCACCTTCTGACGCAGGGGAGAGATGTTACCGTTGTTTTACAGGGGAAAACCACTGAGCTACGGAGACAAATGTGTCTGGCCTGTCATTGCCCAAGAAGTCAGTGACTAATCCATGGGGAGAGTCCTGATGTCCTAAATTAGTCTCTAGTAAACCAAGCTGTGGGCTATCCTTCCTGTGATCTGACACAGCCTGGAACAGATGGCTGGTTTACACTGAAGGTTCAAGCTGAAAACCGTGTTGAGTTTGTTTCTCCACAGCAACCATAGGAAAGTTTATCGTATGTTATGCTGTGTATAGGGAAAGTGTTTCCTTTAATTGCTCTGTTTTAAATTAGGAAATGGCCAATTCAAAACCAGAAAAAGTCTGACAGTTACTGCCACAGAACATCATCAAAGCAGAAGGCGTAGCACGGACACCTACGTGGATAATTAGGTACAGTACTTTTGCTTGCTATTTAACGCAAGCAAACTTTGGGAGTTTAGTTTCCCCTACTCAGGGACATGGCTAATGTGTCACTAAATGGGTGACCTGTAAAGAGAAAACGGGGGGGCGGGGGGGGCGGCGGGAAACAAAAACAAAAACACACAAAACAAATAAATTTGATATTTCAGCCATGCCCTTTGCTTACTTTCTTAAAATTCAGCAATTAGCGATCGGAGATTTTTGCCCAAGTCAAAGGAATGGCATAAAAGAGAGTCCTTAAAGCTGTTATAAAGAGCCCTTGTGAATAATTGGGAAAAGAGAGGCATAACTCCAACCTGTGTGCAGCAGAATCTTCCAGCTGGGCAGGCAGGAACTTGGCTGATCATCTGCTAGTGTGGATAGTGGGTTGACGTGGGCCTTGAATTATTTCAAAACAGGCAAAACTTGCTGTCTGAGACTCAATTACGCCACTGCAGTGGAGTGAGCACGTGCCTCGAGCACTGTAGACTTTTGTTGGCTACCGGGAGAGGGCTGGGATAGTGTTAGGCTTGTGTAGCACCCCGTGGGGCACGTTGGCATTGCTTTCCTTGGGCTTATGTGAGCAAATGGAAGAATAAGGAGTTCACACGTTGTAGGAAGAGATGCAAATTTGATAAAGACATTGAATGTCTTCAGTGTGCAGCCTGCTATTCCTGTGAGACAGTAGTGCTGAGTATTGCTTGTCTCACAGCACAGGCGGGGAAACTGAGGCGCAGAGCTTTGGTTTACCTGTTCAAAATCATAGGATCAATAGTAAAGACATACCAGTCACTGGCTTCCAAATTCATGCTCTTATCCTTCACTCTCCTGTCTCTCTGTGTCCTTACGCTTACTGCCTATTTTGTTTATCACTTCTGACTTCACTTCTTTTAAATAAATACGTAATCAATAATGCACACACCTGGCTAGACATGCACTACTGTCAGTGTTTCTATTCATGTCCTAACCTAGATAGATGCTTTTAGTTAGTTACCATTTTGTAAAATGTAATCTCCAGCTCCTTAAAGACCAATTTTAATTAAACTGCTTAGAAATATCTCATGAAATCAAATTTGATTAATGAATAGATGAGTACATAGATCTTGAGTAAATCACTTATGCACTTTGTGCCTTGGTGACAGAAAGAGGTCCAAATCAATGCCCCTGGACTCCTCTGTTTTGGGGATCCTTAAAGGAAAGGCCTCTCCCAAGAGGGCCAAGCAGCTGTACGGAAAACGAAGCCATGTGTGTCTTTAAATAGATGCCAGAGATCACAGTCAGTTTCGAAATTTTAGGGCACCAGCTATCTGCAATTGCACTGCCTGATACGCAATGTAAACAGGACAAAGAGGATTGATCTTTTGTTACTTGCTTTTATTCATATTTATTGTAGCCCCTTTCCATAACATGTACGATGTATTTGGAGATGAGTTTCTTTCTGAAGTGAGCGTGCTCCTTTAGGTACATGGTACTCCAGTCCCTGAGAAAAATAATCCATTTGCTTGAGAAAGCTCCCTCAGGTAGGGAAAAAGCTGCCTTGTCATGTAACCTGATTTTTATGGACTCTGGCAGGGGACTTGAGGCTATTTGGTAAACTTGTCCCTATTTTATGCATACTTTTGAGAATGGATCTTTGTTAAGCTGAGCACGTAGCAGACAGAAGCCCAGTAGGCACCTGAACAAGAGCTCATCATCTCTCTCCTGCTTGAGGCCCTGCAGGGACTATCCACCGGGCCTGCTGGGCCATACGGCGCTGCTCACACGAAGGGTGATGTTTTATAGGGTTTTTACCCCAATGGGATTTGTAGATGTGCCTCAGATGTCTGCTGCGAGCTTTGCATTGATTGAAACGTATTTCAGATAAGAACAGCCAGCCTCCTGCCATCTTCTCTGTATTTCTTTCATCTAATAAAAATATTTATCTACCCAAGCAATAGGCTGAATGTAAGTTAGCTTTATGACTGCAGTGACGTGGAATGGTTGGTTGCTGGGTGACCTTGTCTGTGATTTTATGGTCTCGGCCAGCACTCGCAGTGGAGAGGTGTGGCCATGCTATTGCACTTCGTTGTCAAGTTTCTCCTGAGATGATCAGAGGTTCAGTGTCAGCTCCCTTACAGTACCTGGGAAGCCATATTCTGACAAACGTTTGCCATTTGTTATGTGAAAACCTGGATCCGCAAGTAAGGCCTGAAGGAGATAAATACCCGACGAGGGGAGCTGTAGAGGCTTAACAGAAAGGCCAAGCTTTGTGCCTCTGAAATCCAGCAAGGAACAGGGATCTGAAACCTTGGATTAGACAAGTGACCATAAAGCTTCCATGTGCTTTACTGCAGGGATTTGGCAAACTGGAATACTAGAGCCTGAATAGTTTGGTTTGATTTTGCCTGGAGGGTGATTTAATGTTTTTCTTTGGAAACCAAAGTTTTTCAACAAAGCAGACATGGAAGAAAACGAAGGAGCAGATATTTTGGAAACCCGCCCTATCTCTAATGGTCCTTGGTACAAGGTGAGGACTTCTTTTTTTTTCCAATTACAGAAAATATTATCTCTTTCTGCTGTTTACAAGTGACTTCGGGAAACCATTGCCCTTGGACCAGACTGCATAAAACCTCTGCATCAGCCTTTGTAAACAATTTCGGAAACTCCTTAGAGCGAGGTTGTGCTAAACTGTAGAAATAGAAATGAAATGGTAAGGTTTGTGGTTAAGCAACTGTCATCCACCTCACTGGAAGTTTCAAATATATGAGTAACTACAGGTTTCTGTGCTGTGGAAACTACCAAAATAGTTTTCCTAGGTGTTTGGAAAATCCAGAAACTTCTTATTATGCTAGCAAAGCCACTGCTTCAAGATCTGCAGGTCAAATGTGTTAGTAAAACCACAGCAAGCATAAAGTAAGATAAGCATTAACTTGGGCAAACAAATTGACAATTTAACTGCACAGAACTCGGTGTCCAGCAGAGAACTTCTAATATTCTCCCAGAGCTCGCTCGAGAGCATTTAACCTTCCTAGCAGGTCAGCTGTGCTTCTTGTCAAATCTTGAGCAGTGACGTTCAGAGATTGTTTTCTGTTTGCTTGTGTTTGTAACTTGATCTCATGTAACAACATTGTCCTCAGCTCACATATAACCACAGGGGCAACTCTGACATCCTGTCTGAAAAAAAATGTTGTTGTTTCCTGTGCTTGAAATTTGAAAGACTTCCAATTTGGACAGGTTAGCATGTTTGTATTAATCTCATCCTGTTACACGAGATTAAAAGATTAGTGAATTGGGATCCGAGCATTCTACTTCCATCTTGTTTCTCCCCCCCGAAAAAATGTTTTTGTCTCATCTTTTCAAGTTTTGGAGGGGACTGGTGGAAGTTTTGCTATTGCTTGTGCTGAGGCCAGGATTTCAGTCCAGACATTCACGCTCTGTAGAGTTTCTGTGAGATTGTGTCAGGATGTGGCAGTTTAGATTTTAGCACAAACTTGTCTTTTCTTTATGGGAGTTACTGGAAGATAAGGGAGAGAACTTAGGACGCTGGGAACTTGCAAAATATCTGCATGTTTGCTGCACGTTAAAAACATTCTTAACAAATACAGAAATATATGTGTCTAATGGCAACAAGTCAATATGTTTGTTTTCAAGAGCTGGTCAAGCAAAAAACAAAAACAAACAAAGAAAAATGACAACAAAAAAAAAGCACAATCACCTTGTTCTGTTGGAACATCTGCTCAGCATCGATCACTGCATTTCCTGCCTAGACTGTTGTTCGTATTAGTGCTCAGGGTCCTTCACTTGAGTATTTCCAACAAAAATATTTGTTGTTGTCGCGTTCACTGTTTGCTATTTTTATTTTCTTGTTTAAAGGCTAGATATCCAGGCAGAAGCAAGCAACATTAAAGAAAAAAAAGAAAAGAAAAAAAAAAAAAGAAAAGAAAAAAAATGAAAAAAGAAAAAAGCACAGGGATGAAACAGGAGAAGTTCTTAAACATTGAGGGTGAAAGTTGCTCACCCCAGATACTTGGCAAGTGAGCAAGGATAACAAAACATGTTCACAGAACTCTAAACCAGTTTGCAACCAAAACGTCCGTGTATTGCTGGTGTATTATCCATCTTGGATCCTCATTTCTGTGGAGGTGGAGAGTTAGAAATTGATTTCTGAAGTGGTGTGCAGCTGTGCCCCTTGCTCAGTCAAAATTTTCCACATCTGCAAGTGTGCTTTGCTTCAGGGATGCTGGCAATGATTTAGACATATGGATTTGAGTTCACGGGAGCCTGAGTAGGAAGTATGGTTGTGGCATACATCCTACAAAACATACTGAATGATAATATGCACTCTCTCATGGCCTAAAAGTTCACAGAACAGGTTAAGTTTTACATACTACCATATCATGGCTCAGACGATGTGGTTTTCCCTCTATTAACCTGGAATTTTCTACTTTTGCTTTAAAAACTGGAAAAAAAAAAAAAAAAAAAAAAAAAAAAAAAAAAAACTTTTTCCCTGGCAAAAAACCTAGAGGATATTTTCAACCTTATCTAAGTTATATTGCAGCCTTAAGAAAATTTACAGCAGTGTGGTAGCACATTCTTCCCAATACTTACTGAGAAATAATATTGAGAATAGCTTGTTAACCAGCCATTCAGCAACTGCCTTCACTTTTTTTTTTTTTTTCTTCAAGTGCAAATTTGTGTTTGCAAATAACTTTGGCCACATCTTATTGTGGGTACAAATGTTGCTCATTAGAGCCTCTTTGTCGGCATCCCAAAACGTGGCGGTTGAAGATCCAGCTCCAAATATTTGTTTGTGTTCCCTATCTCAGTGTTTAGTTTAAAGGGATTCAGTCTCGTTTCAAGATGCAAGCGAAAGTGTGTTGCTGTTCTTCTATTTGTTTATTATAAAATCATAAAATATTGTCATTTTTCTGCAATTAGAAGATGTGGAGCCTGCACTGTGACTCAGCAGGGAGACATGCATGCGGGCTGGCTTGCACCAGTGCCAGCAGGGCCTTGCTTTCATAGAGTTTTAAATGCACTTGTAGGGCTTTTAAATAAAAAGAAGGTGGTTAGTTATTAACTTGCAGAAATATCTGATTTTAGAGAACAGAAGATTACAAAACAAACTGGATTTTCACCAGCTCCTGAAGGGCAAACAGCACACTGCATCGGGTGGGGAGAGAGAATTTGCTCCTTGCATTTCACTGCCCTGTGTTTGTGTTGAAGCTTTTTCCCTCATAGCGCTTGATGTAAATGTTAATTAGCACTCCGGGGAAAATGTGTTAACAAATGTACCTTTGACATAGGTCTACAGCTGTGCTTTGCTCTGTAGCTGCAGGCTGGAAAGATTAGCTGGCAAAATACCTTGTGCTGCTTTTGAGGAAACTCCTTAAACACAAGTTCAGTGAAGTTTGCTGAGCACTTCAGATTTGCTGCTCTGATGCAGCTTAGGCTGAACTTGCTGCTCTGTGGAAGAGGTGCCTGGGAAAACCTGAGCAGTTGTACGAAATAAAAACTAACTCCTGGAAAAAAGGATAAGTGTGCCTGGGCTATGGTTTTCATACGATTAAGGAAGATTGTCTTAACTTACCGCAAACTTTGTGGCAGAAATGCCTCCTCCTCCCACAGCGCTGATCTTGATTAGCAATAAATATGGGTGGTAAAGTCATTACTGGAAGCTGTTAGAGTAGAAAGGTAACAGTAATGCTTTCATAAACTCATTTACTTCATGACGGCACTTCTTTCTTTTCCCATACATGGCAAGTCGGAGATTCAGAAATGGAAATCATTTGGAGGGTGTGATTTTCAGCAGTGTTCAAACCTGCTGTATGCTAACTCAGGTGAGCACACAGACACTGTCAGGGTGTCTGGCCAGTTTAATTCCTGACCTTTGAGGTATTTTATACCCTGACTTCTGTGAAAACATATGCAGCCATTTTTCAAGGTTTGGCTTGTTCGACTGTTCTTTGCTGTGCAATATCAAGTCCTGATTTATTTCTGATGAGGAATAGCTCATATTCAAGGTACACACAGTGAAAAGAGTCCAAGGATACAAACAGCTCTCTGGAAATTAGGTCAGTGATTTCAGCCAGCTTGCGTGAGTCTGGTCTGGGGTTTGCACTAGCATTGGTAACCCCACCAGAGGACAGTGCCCGTGTCTCTAGGAGCTAAGAGCAGCACTGCTGTTGGGTGTCCTCCCCTTACTGCAGCAGGATGTCGCATGAAGAATGCTGATATATTGACATGGCTCTGGTTCAGTGGGTCTGACCCTGGCACCCTTCTTGTGTGGCTCTTGGGGGTATTTTGAAGAATCTAAGCTTATACTTTGCTTATACTTTTTCTTCTTTCATGCATGTATATATAAATATACATATCCGTAAATATTTATGTGGAGAGTTTTAAGCCTGTGAGATGACTGTGGCTGGGACAGGTCTTCTGGTGGAGGGAGTTCAAGTGGGCCCTCTTATTTTGAAGGGCGATGAACCTCTCTTCTCTGCAGTGGGAGATCTCCTTGCTTTGAACTGCTGACACATAAGTGTGGTCTTGGCTTGCTGAAATATGTCTGAAATTACTGGATGGAGGTGTTCTGGTGTGCTGTTGCTTTGAGGATGCTGCTATGCAGGAGGAGTATGGGTGCATTTCGGACTGCCCCCCTCCTTCCCTCTGCCCCAAACCTACCCTGTGGTGAGGTGTCGAGAGGTGCTGAGGAGCCTGCTCTGCCGGACAGAGGTGCAAAGGTGCCCGAGGCAAGCAGACATCTGAGGCTGCCTACGGGCGCTTCTGCTTCGTTGACTCCTGTGGCCCCCCATGTGCACTGACTGGATTTTAGCCTCATCCTACCAGCCTACGAAGTGGTGACAGAGGTCAGATCTGAGCTATGCTGGTTGGTGCCATGGATTTGTCAAATCACTTTATTAAATGTGAGGGGCTGTGGAGCAGTGAAACCCCAGAGGGTTTTCTTCTTCCCTTTCAGTCTCTGGCACAAGGGTTTCTCCAGCCCTGGGAGGAGATGACACGTGGCACCTCCAAAGTTGGGCTGGGAGAGGAGGGAGGTTGCAACCAAGCAGACTGCCTGCTTCTGTGTCCCATGGAGGTGACAGAAGATTGAAGTAATTTTTATTAAACTGATTCTTCTTCCCTGGCCCCCAGATTGCAATTAATCTTCCCAGCTGTTACATTTCTGCAGATGGCTTCTATATCCATAAATTGTGGTCTATTAAATTTTAGCAAAAAGAGATATACCAGGAAGAAATTGTCAAAGACCACGTGAAAATTGAATCTCTAAGGACAACAGTTCTGCCCACAGGGTGGCTGTCTATCTGTCTGGCTTTGGTTTTGTCTCTTTATGTAGGTAATCTGACTCCTCAACACCCAGCTTGTGGTTAAAATTCAGCTCAAGACAAGCGCAAAACTCTCTCAGGTTTTGAAAACCTGTTTGCTGTGTAACTCAGCTGTAATCTGGTTCTCACATTCAAATAAACTGGTCACCCGGCAGGAGCTGGACTTCGGCCTTGTTGAACTATGGATGTTGCTTTAGCTGCTTAAAAGGAAAACATATAAGAAATGCTGAATTCTTGTTGGCCCAAACAACTGAAAGAAAAATCACAACATTCCCTAAATCAACAGATGGCAATTTTCAAAACAAAATCTGAACGTCAGGCAGGAGCTTAGAAGGCAGGGCTGGATTCTGTGGCCAAACTGCGACCTTGAATCTTCCCTGTCTAAACCAGGGGGCTGAGCTGGGAGCTCTGGCTGCTGACGTTAGCTTGTGTCTCAGAAGAGCTGCTTGTGCATGATCCTACCTGTTCTGCAGTCAGGAAATTTAATTATCGCTTCCACAGTAGCCATTGCAGGGTACTCGCTGCATGAAATATGCATTCATACGTGATATGTCCCATAATTTCTTTCTGTTTCCGCATATGGAGTTAAGGTTAATGTTCTGTGGACAAATGGTAGTTGCCATGGGTACCATAACCTTGAATTTCCCGTCCTCCAAGTGATTAAATTCCCCACCTTAATTTTGCTTTATTGGGTTATTTCTCTAGCTCCTTATTTCCTTGGTTTGCTCTCCTTGAGAGAGCAAAGCAGGACATTTCACAGGCTACTTGTGTCTTCTTGGCCTTTTGCATTCCGCATGCTTTTTGGAGGAAAAGGTAGGGTGTTGCTTTGGAGCATGTGGTGAGCAGCAGGAGATAACACCCGTGTGACACCCAGCACCCCAGAGCCTGCCTGAGCCCTGGGCTCTGCAGGGGACACCCCGGGCACGAGATGTCCCCCGGCAGCTCCATGTGTCCGGCAGGTCCAGCGTGGGCAGGCAGCTCTGGGTGCCGAACCTGCCTCCCCTACGGCTGTGTGACACCCCGCTCACTTCGCTTCTGGTCGCAGCTCTGCGACCAGCTTGGCTTTCTGATCCATAAGTTCTCATAGGACTTTACTCCTTGAGAATCTCCTGAGAGTACAAAGCTTACGTTACTCTTAACTCAAAACAAAGAGCTGCCTTACACCATGCTCTTAAAGATCTGCAGTACCAAAAGGACTACGTGTATCTGATGGGATGAGGGCGCCTCTGCAGCGCTGCTAGTTGCTCTCCCCAATGCCTCGCAAACTGTCTGGGTGTTTAGGTTTCTTCCATAATCCTAGCCCTCCAGAAAATGGCATAAAATAATATTGAAATGGGAACCACAAGCTATATAAACATTGCCCTAGCTGGTAAGTAAAATGAATAAGTAGCTGTTAAATGCAAAATGAAGAGGTATAAGAGGACAGTGGGTGCTTTTGCTGTTTAATCTGAAGTGTTCTATAAATACAGCTAGGTTGCTACATATTGACGGAGCTGGTCACCCCTAACTTGAGGCATGGCACAGGCAATGGAAAAAGTGCCCGTGGACCTGACTAATGTGGACAGAAATAGAGAGCAATTTGGAGAAGTAATGATATAATGGCAGCCTCGTAACTGCAGACCCTGTACGCTGGACATCGGTACCATCAGCTTAATAGGGCTTTCCTCCAACACCCGTTTGTGGTGACTGAGGTCGATTATCTGACGCTGTTTACTTTGAAGGCCTGATAATTAAAGCTAGAGTGTCATCTACATTGCAATTAACATGCTTCTCTGCACCTAATTCATTCTGACAGTATAGATTAATGATGGTAAATGACCAGCAAGGATTTATCATGAGGTGATTCTCCGTTTTACAGGCTGCCTCAGACAATTACAGGAAGCTGTTAAGTTTAGGCTATTGTCCTGGTGTAATTGTGCGTGCTCATTCTTAGCTTTGTTTTGCAGTAAAACTCATCCAAGGGCTTAATAAAGCCTTAGTTATGGTCCCTAAGAGGCTGAGCCATGCTTGTAAATGGGAAAGAGAGGCCCAGGCTGGTGATACCGCTCGGATTTTTCGGTACCCCAGTGCTTGTAGTGCCTGCTGACATCCGTAGGAGCTGAGGCTGATCAGCACTTCTGAAAATCAGATGCTTTTGCAAAGGTAATTCAGTTGGGAGGTTGGGCAGTGGGGTCAGCTGTGCAGTGAGATGCACGTGTGGGCTTGGCAGCCCGGTTTGGCACCCGTGCTTTTCCCTGGTGGCAGTGCTGGGGCCACCTTCCTTGGTGCCCAGGGGAAGCACCCATTTCTCCCGAGCACGGTACAGGGCCACAGAAGCTCAGCAGCTGTGTGCCAAGAACTGCCGTGTGTCCAAGCTGTAGCCTCAAGAATGGCCAATATTTGAAATGACCAAGACACACTGTGTAAAGGAGATGCTACCTCAAAAGGAAGGCGCTGAGTTCCCTGCAAGCCTCAGGGGACTTCACTGGTCCGCTTGCAAAACCTAGACTTTCAAGCCAAACCGGTCACGGCCTGGGGGACAACACCGTGTCATGCTATGCAGAAAGTCATGAAAAACGATACAAATGAAGTGAAATTTTCCAAAGCATACATGGCACTCAGTCTCTGGTTACTTCTTGCTAAAAGCAGTTTCATCATCGGGTTCTCTTATAACAGCTTCCTTGTGTACACAGGGACTTAACCTGACTTACTTAAACTGCGTCACGTATTGCTGCAAGAATACTTGATTAACAAGATGATCAAAGTGTGCTGTTCCACGTGTCAATCAATAGGAATTAATACGCAGCAGCCTCGTCCAAAAATGTGAGATTATAATGGAGATTTGGTTTTCTTTGTACTGAAGTGTTGCTGGGTGCAAACAAATGCTAATGTGATGAGCTGAGCTCCACTGTCTCCCCTCCCTTAGGCTGGCACTTTTCTTTCTCCTTGCGTGTTTCCCTGTTTGTACCAATCCAAACCTCCTGCCTAGATCTGTTGAAGTGCCTTCATGTTTGCAGCAGAGGTCTGAGATTTTCTGATAAAAGAGGTGAAACAGTGGCATTGCGCAAATGCACAGCAGAGGTACTCCAGGAGCAGCAGGCATCGGAGTGTGATGGGGGTTTGATGTCTTCCCCCGATGCACACACAGGTCCTGTTCTGAGAGCCAGGCTGCAGAGCAGCTCCAGCAGGTAGTGATCTTAGGTCTGATAATTTATTCCTTAAAAAACAAAGAGGATTTGAGTTGGCCATGTAGATGGGAGAAAACAGTTCTCAAGATACCTCTTCTCAGGGCACACAGGCAGACCTGGCTTGCTCTTTGCAGACGAGCTGGACCAGAAGGAAATGAGTGATCATAGCCTTTAAAACCCTCAGAAATTAATAGGCTGATTGCTACCAGGACTACAGTAAGGATCTTTGGCAGAACACACAGCAAAACAGCTTCTCCCCAGTGGCACAGCAACGTGCTGCAGTGCCGGAACGGCATGTGTTTTGGGTACGGAGGGCACCTTTTGGGCTCTGTTGCCCACTCCACACGCCTGCTCTCGGCAGTGTTCCTCTGGCTGGCTGGCTGGCCGCTTTGGCAAGTTCAGATTTGTGCTGGGGCAATCATGCCCTTCTTGGGATAGCTACCCTGAAGGACATATCGCCCATTACAGAGGTTGCTCTCTTAGCAGTATTTTTATCTGTGGAGGGTGGGAAAGAGTTGGGTGATGGAGTTTGGCTTGAAGGGGACAATGAATTCCCTTTCCCTCTCTCAGGAGGCAAATCTGGGAGCAAAGCCCTGAAGTGCATACAGAGCTCTGCCCCCCGATCTACCTCCAGCTGCAAGGGGTTGTGTGTTTTGGGATCAGCCTGTGCACAAGAGCACTGTTCGTGCCGTGGGAGCAGCTCTCCAGTCAACGCTGGCCATGAGCACACAGCTAGCCACAGTTGTCATCTACCCCAAGTGGACTCGAGTCAGCCTCTGGTGTAGGTGATCTGCTGGTGTGATGTACAGAAGCCTGTTACTCTGGACAAGCCCAAGCACAAGGCTTAACTGCCAGTGCCTTCAGTGTTTATAGGAAAATGCTGCTCTGATTTGCCTACGTAGCCCTGGGGACATCATCTCAACCCTGGTGGCTGCTGGTTGTGCAGCGGTGCTCCCTGTGCTGTTTCTCTCTGCTCCGTAAGCAAATAGTTTCTCTTCTGTATGTGACCACATTGGATGAGCAAATAGACCCAGGGAGACAAGAAAGGCGGGGAAAGGATGAAAGAGCAGAAACACCTATTTTATTTCCCTTGGAACAAAATCTACTGGGAAATGAGTACATCTGAATTGTCACCCCTTCCCCAGCCAAAGAGAGATGAGGAGGTGCCTTTGGAGAGGAGGAGTGTGTGGATGGAAGAGGAGGTCTCTGAGGCACCATGGCCATGGAAACGCACAAGGTTGGCGTTTGTCGCATTAGTGTTTGCTATTGTTGGCTGCAGAGATGCCTGCTCTGCACCTTAGTCCTTGAGAAAACTGGGGTGCATCTGAAAGGGTTTATCATCTTTGCGGTTTTTCCCCCATGAAATAAGAAAATAGGGGTTGGGAGCAGAGCTGGATAAATGGTGAGTTTTTTGGTTTGCTGTCTAAAACCCCTACCCCCCACTCCAAATATGAAACCCAAACAGGTTTAATGAAAACAAAAGCAGAGGTTTCTTCGGAGAAAATTGATGAGCTTAGGAGGAAAAAAAAATAAATTTTGCAAAATGTTTTGTTCGGTCCCGAACAGAATGCCTGGTGTTGCTTTATAAGCTGTTTATTTTTGTCCCCTTTCATTTTGGAAAAAAAAAAAATCCAAACCAAACCATTTAATTTAGAAAATACCAAAGCAAAACATTTCACAGAATCATAGAATACTTGAGGTTGGAAGGCACCTCTGGAGATCATCTACGCCAACCCCTCTGCTCAAAGCATGTTTGAATATGCTATATACAGTTCTGTTTTGAATTTTTGTCTGTGTTCACGATCATTTCCCAAATTTGACTTGGATTCCAAGTGGATCTGGTGCCCCACAAATCGTACGTTGGGGGTGAATTTAATACATATTGATTTGTCTGTTTGCTTAGGCTTCTGTTTGGGATATCTATGTCCTCTCTGCCATGCTGGCAAAGAACACTCTTTTCAGACTCTGTATACAAAATGTTTCCCAAATATCATGAGCTTCACATAGCTCCTCTTTTCTTCTTCCATATGGTTGGATATAGCCAAGACTGTCTGACCTTAGGTTTGCTTGTTACAGCATGCTACTTTCTTGCCACTTAAAAAGATGTGAACACTCATGGAAGGAAAACATCAGTATTTGTTATGAAAAATAGGAATATACTGTCTGGTTGGCTTGCTACCTATGTCCATATGAATCAAAAAGCTCCTCCATTTCTGCCAATGATTTGTTAAAGGGACAAAGCAGGATCTGTTATTTATCTACTAACATTTGGGCCTTTTTTTTTTTTAAAAAAAAAAAAAAAAAAGAGAGGGGGACTGACAGCACATAAAGAGCAGCTGGTGACGAGAAACATGAATGACTAGGATGCCTCTGTTTTCAGGCTTGAGATGTCCTCAGGAGTTTACTCAAAGCCTAAAAAAAAGCTGCGCTGGGAAAATAATGTAGTGGTGCCTGTGACAGCACCGCCCGTGTCCCATGGAGTTTGTCACCTGAATTCTGTCTGCTTAAGGGTGACTGTGTTGTCTGAGCTGCCATTTTGGCAGAGATTTTTAATGGCAATTGGAATGACTTGGACAGTGGCCGGAGCAGTAAAATAGGTGTTGTCAGAGCTCAAGTCATAATGTGCTGTGGGCATGACTGAGGAACCATCTGCTTCTGTCTGCTGAGCGTGCTCACGTAAAGCTCGTGTAAAGCAAAGCCCTGCTCGTGCTTCCCGTGCTGCATGAAACGTGCCCGCTCTGTGAAGTGGACGGGCAGTCATGGCTCTGTCAGAAAATGCATCTCAGCCCTTCTATATATATTTTTTTCTTTTGTCAAGGTTTCTTTTTAGTTCCCTGTTCTGCCTTTTCTTATTGCAAATCATAAAACCAGACCAAAGCTCAGGGGTTCCTTTGCAAAACTATTCCCTCATGCTTACAGCTGGAGTCATTTTCCAACATTGACATGAGCTCACAAAATGTTAGTCTGACACTAAAGAAGATTTTCCAGAGTTGGCTGAAGGTTTTGGCTTGGTTCTAGAATCAACTGTTTCGGAAACCTTTCTGGAATGGATTCTGGATGGCCTGGCACCATTTAGAGGATTAAGAAGTCGTGCACAAGTTTGGCCTTCAAAATACTTAAGGCTTTTAGATTTCTCACCCCAGAAGTTATCTTTCTTTTCATCAAACATCAGCTGTTTCCAATTGCTTCATTCTATTTTGGTCACCTATTTTCCTTTTTTCATTCCCATGCATGACTAAATATCTTCTTTAAATCAACTTGAAGTAATTCGTTTTTCCATTCATCCATTCGCTTGTGCTGGGTTCTTTCCCGCTTGGAACGCTCCACGAATGTCATGCACTGAAGGAGCAATATCATCTGTGCAGTCCTGAGTGCGGGAGTACTTGGCACCAGCTCTGCAGCTTTAATATGTGAAAAACACGAAGACAGCTGCCAGTTTCTGCATGTTTTAACTGGTTTATTTTCTGTAGCCCTGAGCAGAAGTGCTGAGGCCATGGCAGCCTCAAACAGCATGATGCCCAGGTCCGCGGTCTGGTGAGCGTGCCAATTCCTGAACCAGTGGGACTAATTCTGCTTCAGCTCGGCACTCGGCTCCAGAAACCTGGTCCTTTTGAGAGTCTGGCCAACAAGCCTAGCAGCCAGACCATGCCGTGCTTGCTGCTTGTGAGTTATTCCTGAGCTGTTTCCGTGCAGCACTTGGCTGCCCGTTTGGATGTGCTGGCTTGCTGAAAGGGTTGGTACAGGCGCTGTGTTGTGCTCTCTTACCTTGGGTGGATGAGGCCTAAGAAACAGGTTACATTTCTTTATGTATAGTTGACTGGATCCCTTTTCAAAGCACAGGGTGAGGTGTAGGCATCTTATAAGATGCATCCATGCAAGTCCTACATCGAGCTTGACTGATGCTTCTTCTTGGTCCTGCCAGCTCTGTGACTCCCAAGCACAGCCCTGCGTTTGCCTTGCTGTGTATGGCTGACAAGCACGCACGCTGCTCTTAGGTAACCTTGTTCTGTTGCCCTCAAATCAGAATGAAATTTCTCCAACCTTTGATCTCCTGTATAAGATACGAACACCCACCGGAATTCTGATCAGTGGGCATCTGACACGTGTATTTTTCTTTCAATTGACAAATACAGAAGCTGAAATTATCCAGGAAAAAAATAAATACCAAACTTGGCCAAGTATAGGAAAGAGTTTGTTTTGT
This sequence comes from Nettapus auritus, assembly GCA_011076525.1. Taxonomy (NCBI): domain Eukaryota; kingdom Metazoa; phylum Chordata; class Aves; order Anseriformes; family Anatidae; genus Nettapus; species Nettapus auritus. The sequence goes on from CM021774.1 coordinate 11,336,375, forward strand.
TTTAGATTTCTTTTTCTTTTGGTGAAGAAAAGAATATGCTAGAGACAGATTTGACAAAGTGAATGATACGGATTTTTTGGCAATTGTTGGAGCTGTGACTGGCCGAAGCTGTGCTGCGCTCTGCAAGGGAAGGAGTGGGGTCAGGCCTGTCAGCGGCCCCAAGCACTGAACCTTTCTGTGCCGAGTGGGATATGTAAAACTGCATTTCCCCAGGACCACTGCCAAATGACTAATCTTGGACACTTTCAGGCATTCCAGCGTGTCTGGTTAGTGGTTACTCGAGCCATCCTATCATGTTTTTTGGGAACCAAATGTTTTGCGTGCTAAAGCAAGGTGCTTATTATACAAGGGGTGCCTATAATGGATTTAGAGAGTTCGTAGCCAGCACACGGTGGCTTCACATCAAAGATAGCCGTATGAAGAGGGAACACTATGTGTATACTTGAAGTCAGAGACACCGGGGAATCTGACCCCTTTCTATGTAGTTTATTTAGGAGTCATGGGCAGAAGGGTGGATAGAAGAAAGGATTTTTAAATTATGAGTGAATTAATTAGCTCATTGACTTCTGTTTCATTTCCATGCAAGTGACAACTACCTGTTATGCCCAGAGGTGACCTAATGAGACAGTGCTCTGAAGTAAGCCCCTGCTGAGACAAGCATCAAACTATTTCCAGTAAGAGAAAGCTCGTGCTTTCTGCAAAGACATCTTGAGCTCATGTAGACTGTTCTGTTCCATAACCTTGCCTGCTCCAGCTCGCTAATGCACTCCCTAAAACTGCACTGTCTGTGGCCCTTCCTTCACTGCCTGGTTCCCAATGGGCATTCTGATGTCATCTCGCAAGATTTTCCTTTTGGCTTAAGGTAAAACTTATATTTAAAAAACAAACAATAATATGTCTGGCCACTGATCATCTACTGTCTGAAGCTTGAATACTTCAAGTGTATCTGCCACAGGGTATTGCTGGTTCTTGAGAATGCTCTTCAGGGTTTCACTGTACTTTTACTTCCGTGATAAATAATTGTGGTTTCCAAGAGTTAATAATAAGTGCTCTACAGAGGAGATAGTATGTCCAGATAGTATTTCCTTTTAGCTGTGTTTTTGGATCTAGCTTTGTTCTTGTTTTCTGGGATAACGGGCCAAAGGTGGCACCGTGCAGGCTGTGTTGATACAAACTGAACCTCTACAATTTTTTTTTGCTCCTTCTCTTTCATCTCAGCTTTCCCGACTCCTTCCTCCCCTTATATGGCAGCCCCGTGCCTTGTATCTCCTTTGGCATCGGTGCTTGGCGGGCTGGCTCAGGTCACGGCACTCGCCTGTCTGTCGGAGCGCGGGCAGCCGGCGGGATGAGCTGACCTCTGCCAGCCGCGGGTGTGCGGAGGGAGCCGTGCGCTGCTGAAATCCCATCCCTGCCCCTGCTGGCGCACGGCGCTGTCTTGGCTTTATGGGCGACACTAAATCTTCCCAGAAATGCGTTAAATTTTGTGGTTGTGTGAATCTGTTGTCTTTGCCGAGAATTACAGTCAGTAACCTGTCAGACCAGTGCAAGGAGCTATCTTCGTGTTCCAACACGTTCCCCTAAAGCCCTGGGTGTTTGCACGGGGCAGGCCTGGCAGCTCTTTGTCAGGGTCCAGCCATCCTGGCTAGCTAAGTCCAATTTTAAACTCAAGCAATTTAACTCTCAAGAAACAGACTTTAATGGAGGACTAATTAGGTGCTTTCAGTGGGAAGGACTTGAGGGGGGGTGTCACGGCTGTGGATGCCACCCACTGGCTCCCTGTCTGGTCGGGAGGGGTGTGGAAGGGCTGCGGCTTGTCCCCACGGACACTGTGTCCAGGGCTGTGCAGAGCCCTGCTGGGACATCCCAAAGCCGAGCTCGCCCTTGCCAGCTCTGCTGTGCTCCAGAAGGGGAGGGAGCACCCCAGCTGCATCCGGCCCATCTGCCTGGCCACAGGGGGCCCTTGAAGTACGGCTCTCAATAAATTCCCTCAAGCCCAGCAGTTTTCCCCAACGCAGATCAGCAGGCAGCAGGCTGTGTTCTGTGGCTTGCACTGGGCATTTATAAACGTCCCAAGATGCCTGCGTCTGGATGACTACATCCCAAAGACATGCCGCTGGTGTTTTGATGTGCCCACAAACAGCGTTTGAAAGACATCACACAGAGGACCAAGCTCATCTTTGATGGCTTCAGTGGAGTTATTTCTGATCCTAGAGCTCCTTCTACTAGGGGTATCAGCACCCACACGCTCCAGGCTATCTGGCAGCAGAGAGCCGTGAGCAGGCTCAGAGAGCACGCCAGCACACTTTTGTGCCTGCTGCTCGCCTTGCTAGAAGGGCTCCTCCTGAAGTCCTTCTTGAACAGAAATCTGCTAATGCAGAAAATGCCAACAGATCCATGCTCAGACAAGAACTTAGAAGCCTTCAAAGCCAGCAGAGCTGGAAGGAGGTGAGAAGTATTTCCTTGTAGAGCCGTGGAGAGGTTCCCCGTGGGTTTCAGAGCTTCCTCAGGTGTCATGGTACTGCCCATGTACAGGTCAGATGCTGAGTAAGCCCGCTGCCTTTGTCTCCCCAGTGCACCACTTCTTCTTCAGCAGTTCCCATTTGTGACAGTCTGGAGACTTTCCTTTCTAGGGGCAGATCTGCTACACTAAGTGCCATCTTGCCTCATTGACCATTACTAGCCTTTTCATGATATATTGACCTTCAGAGAAGTGCAATCTTAAAGAAGTGTCAGAAAGTTGTGGTGTTTGGAAGCCTTTTAGGTGATCACGAGGCAGTTCAAGCTTGTGGACAACAAGCAATTTTTGTCTGCTCTTGACCAATGTGTGCAAACGCTAAGAGATGCAGGGCTATGCTGTGGAATTGTAGGTTAAGTTAAAAATACTTCAAAAATACAGAATTTTAGGTGGCTATATTAACTATTTTAAATACGCAATTGTCCAAAACCCACTGACATTACAAAAGATGGATACTGCAGTTGCAAAGGAAGTCAGCTCACAGCCTTACTTTCAGGCTGTGGCAAGCACTTGTGACTTAGGGCAAGCCCCTCGATTTTTCTTTTCCCATCTGTAAGGAATTCGAATCATAGATCGGTCAATATTTACGATGTGTTCCAGTTAGCCTGTGACAGAACCACAGACCTGTAAATAAATGAGAGTTTGTCTTCTGATGCTCAAGAGAGAAACGAAAGCAATGCAGCAACTCTTTTAGAAGAAATCCGAGGTTTCTATAATCTCTTCTGAGGTTCTGTTTTCACTGAAGTGGTTAATAAAGCCTGGATGTAGGGTATTCTAATGTGCATAATTTAGCTGAGCACTTTAAATTCTTTTAGTTATATGGCTCCTGTCTGTCTGTTTTTGTTTTACTTTTTTTTTTCTTTTTCCACTGCTGAGCTCCGTAATTGTTCCTTTTAGCCACAGTCACCTAAGGTCAGGCTGTACCTTGCTAAGGAGCCGAACTGCAAACAAGGCCAGCTAAATCACGTGTCCCCAGCCCGCTCCTGTTGTTAATCCTCCCAGGTTCTGGGCCTAGCACTTGGCAGAGCAACAAAAGCAAACTTTTCATCAGAAGTTCACGTTCTGCTCAAGTGGAGGATGAGCTGAGTAATTCCTGCCTTATTTAAGAAAGGTATAACAGGGAAGCTACCTCGGCTGTATTTCTATAATGCAGGGGACACAACCTCATTTAAAGGCCAGTGTTTGCACGGTGTGAATTTAGTGTGACGATATTTTTTCTTTTCCCCAAATGCCTTTCAGACTGCTTTCATTAGTAAATACACTGTCATTGTACGAAATACCACCGTGGCTTTAAATGGATGAGAAATGGCAAATGTAGTTTATACTCTGGTACGATGCTGGCCTGGTCTTCAGTTTTGTCTGAAATCTGCAGTGCTGTAGAGGATTTTTATTCCTGCTTCAGTCTTTAATTAATTTGCTTTTTCTTCCTCTTGTAATGTTTTTACAATCTTCGTCTCTGCTTCAATTCTTTGTGCGTTAAGTTCATTGCGTAGGAGCAGGCACAGCAAATTGAGAAAACCCAGTTGGGAAGGAGAGGAAGGTTGATGAACTTTGTGCCCAGAGCCTCCAGGCAGCTTGGGGGAGCCCAGGCGTGGCCAGCACAGCCCTGCACGAATGCAAGGAGCCAGCAAAACCCAAACGCCGCGCTGGGATGGATGTGGGTTCCCTCTGCCCTAAGTAGGGCAGCTCCAACAGCTGCCTCAGACGGGAAAGCGTTCTCACTAATGTGTCGCTGTTACCAATAGGCGACTGTATCAAGATGATAAAAAATAGTATAATGTGGTGAAGTGGTCAGGAAAGTTGGGGGGGGAGAAAAAAATAAGATAAAACCCAGGAATCCTGAAAAGGGAGAAAACCAGCAACCCTCATCGTTTGAGTGTTTGTGTGTCCCTCATATAGGTCAGTATTTAGGTACATGTGGGAAAGTGCTTACAAAATACTGTTGATAAATATCCTAACACATCAGAGACATGGCACGAGGAGTTACTCGGCATGCTTTGGGCTGGCTTGGAGTGCTCAGGAGTTGCTGTGAGGCCATCCGAGCTGTTTTGCTTGCTACCAAATGGGTCTTGCTGCTGCACCTGCTCCCAGCCCAGGCTGTCCACGTGCCTTACCCCTTCTCGCCAGCTTCCCTGCACACAGGCATGTGGACCTGTGCACGGCTTCCCCCCATGCCCAGTTTCTGAGCCTGAAGCACCGACAGGAGCAAGGAGAGGAAGCATCGGCTGCAGGAAGATGCGGTGCACACACAGGCACCCGCAGAGACGGGCTGGAAGTGCAGCATCCCCCTCCCGCTGCTCCAGCCCCTACCCTGAGCTGCTTCCCCACAAGAAAAAGGGTTGGGGTGGAGACTAATTCGTTCTTAATTACACAGGGCAACTTTCAACTTTTCGGTCCATTTTTCTTCTGTATTCTGACATTGTGAAAGCCCTAATGGAAATACCTCTCAAGACTGAGCAGAGTTCAGAGACCTCAGCTGTGAGCTAGCGGCAAAGCTTGTTTTCCAAACAAATAAACAATTTTCTAAAAACAAAACAAAAAAAAAAGGAAAAGACAGTGAGCAAGTGTTCGAATACAAATTACCAGCATACAGAGAAAATCTAATATAAAGCAGAAAAGATTTTTGGCAGAGAGGGAGGGGAGTTCAAAGAAAGCTTTTACCTTGAGCTGAAAACAGAGGTTGTAACGATGTCCTCCCACCTAAACAGTAAAACCTAAAGGGAACCCGGTGGCTTAGAAATTGCTAAACTAAGTCATCATCTGCGATGACACTGAAGTGTAATTGCCAGGTGTCTATCCCTACCAGATTATCCTAAACAGTTCTGGAACATTTAGCACATCTATCTCTTCCTCTGACGAGCAAAATGTTTAGGACTAGCAGGAAGCTTTTAAAAACATGGCTAATGCTGCGTTACAGTGAGTGTTGCAGCATGGTGCTAGCGTAAAAGTGACTGAAACTAAAGCAGCGGGCAAAAGTGAAGGTGGCTGATCTAATGGAGTTCTCCTAACTAAGGAAAATGCAGAGCTTCACCAAGCAGCTGAAGATTTAAAATTTTCTCAGTTTGCCTAAGCGCCATGCTGTGACCACGGAGGCAACCTCTAAGAGGGATTGTGGATGCTAGAACTTAACTTCATCAGCGAAAGGAAATCAGCAGGTATGAAAGTCTGTGATTTCTTGGAAAACAACCTCATGGTGAAGAAGCGTTTCCTTCTGTTTGGCCGGCACTAAAAGCCTGTGACTGAGGCTTGACCCACCGAGCTGTTAAGGGCAGCAGCAACGCTGTGCCGCTCACGGGGAGCACACACAGGCTCCCACCTCCCGGCGTGGCCGCCCGCCCGGCAGGGTCCCTTGTACCCCAGGGAGTCACCTTCTGGCGGTCCTGCCTTTCTCTCTCCCACACTTTAAGGAGCAGCCCGCGCAGCTTGCCAGCAACGAAATAATAAATGGCGTGTTTTACAAAGCGAATGCAAACAAGGGATCTGCTCCCACTTATCTAAACCTGTGTGTCGGTGATTTTTATCTGAGTGTCTAATGTTGCAGGTAATTTGTGTAGCGATGCGTATCTCTAACTGTGGCTATAGGTTAGTGCTTTTTTCTATTCTTAAATGTGCAACAACTTGCACTACCAGTCAGAAGTTTGCATGTCTCTGGTTTGTTTTGTAAAAACTGCATCTGCATGAAAGAAGCTGATACATTATACTTACCATATACACCCACGTTCCCCGTATGCTTTTTCCTGTTATTTAGCTTATATTAATGAAAACTTGAACAAATGCTGTGAGGGATGGAATTTGTTATATTCCTTTTTCTAATTTAATTTGTTTTTCTTTTTGATCATCTGTTACATAATCAGTGAAATACCTCCCAGCTGGAAGTGCAGCTTCAACTGTGAGATGCCTCCAGCTGTTTTTGGTAAATGAGCAAGTGGTTTTAAAAATCAAGAGAAGTACTGCTTGGGAATGGGGTCTGGTCCCGTGTCCTCTTACTGCTGCTGGCTTCAGGTAGGGGGAAAATAGGGATGGGGCTCCTGCCTAGACACTAAATCAACAGAGGCTTTAGGAGATCTGTTACGTCTCTCTTCTCCCTCTCCACGTGGCGTTAGGAGGAGAGGTGAATGGTGTCCCCCTTGGTCAGTGGCAGGTGTCACTTGGGGCTAATCTGCTGCAAAAGCAATGTTGTTTCTGGGGAAATCTGCAGCAGAAGGAAAGTGTTACCTACTGTCCCTCTCCTAGAGCTTTGCAGAAGTCACCCCTGAGTGTGGCAGAGAGAAGGAAAGAAACTGCTGAGGTTTGGCCCCAAGTCTGTCTCACCTTCTGTGGATAAGCTGAATTTAGACTGCTAACTTGTGCAGTATTTCTCTTGTATAGGTGTATTTCTCCCCAAGTGGAAAACAGATCTTGCTGGGATCTGCTGTTCCTGCTGAAAGCAAGCATGGCTCTGTTTGTGAAATGTTTTGGTGGTGAGATTATTGTAAGCATCTTATGATCTTATGTGTTAGATATGCCTTCACTTTACCTTCTCTCTTAAAAGGCCAGATGTCCTTTCCCATGTCAGTCTGTGAAATGGGCAGTCACTAACTTGGTTTCCTTCTGATGGGGTCATAGCTTTAGATCAGAAGTCCTCAGAGCTGGTTTTTATTGTTGTGGTTGTTTTTAATGGTGGTTTCTTTTTGTGCCCAAGACCTTCAGATGGAAGACGTGTGCTTATACTGCCTGAGCAGGATAGAAGCTTGGAAGCTCTATGCACAGGGGTTGGAAGAGAAGTCAAATCCCTCTGACACTTGCCTAATCAACTCCAAAAGTGCATGGAGACGGGCAAATCTTTAATTGTTTTGTCTGGATTGGTATATCTGTTGTGGTAGTGAATTGGTTTGGTTGTTTTAATTCTTTGTAAAGCTGGCGTGTCCACCAGTTTCCTCTGAAACTCCCTGAAACCAGAAGTGTAAACCAGCTTAGGGCTGTGGGAAAAGGTGTGTTGAGCGCTGGGAGCGGGTGAGAGATAAGGGGAGGAGCAGCATTGCTCCTGGGTGTCTGTGGCCGCCGAAGTGTGAGGTCTGATTTCTGCAGAGGGATAGGAAGCGGAGAACCATGCCTTGGGGGCATATCAGGGAGAGAAAGGGATGGTACCGCGGCTTGTTTCAAGTGAGAGGAGATTAAAAGCTTCTGGACTGAGCATGAGGAATCCGCTCACATGGACACGTTAAGTGCGTAGCTGGGAGAGACTTGCCAAGGCAAAGAGAAACCATGAGATCAGCCTTCCCTCTCGGCAGCGGGTTCATCGCTCCCCCCAATCTGCAATTCTCTCATGAGGTTAAAGGACATGTTTTAAAACTATTTTTCAGCTCTGTTCTCAAACCATTTGGGTGGTTTTTTTTTTTTTTTTATAGTGCTTGCTATTGTGACTGTTACAGAGCCTGTCAACCACCGCAGCACCCAGCTGTGCTGGCTGCGACCATAACTCACGCCAACTGCCAAGTGCTGTTCTGCTTAATGTGACAGATCCTTCCGTGATAGCGGCGCTACAGCCAGCCCTGGTGAGCGCGTGGGGCAGGATGGTGCCCGTGCGGATAAGATTTATGGTTGTAAGGGCTGTGGTGAGTGAATCTGCAAGGGCTGCCTTCCTCTTTTGAAAAACTCGGAAGATTTATCTCCTCCAAACATCCTGAGAGAGTCTCTCTCTTTTTTTAATAGCTATCCCCAGAAAACTTGCACCGTCTGGTTTTTCCACCTGCCCTCAGCGTGGTTTCTCCTTATCTCTCCCCCAAGTTGTCATCTCCTCTCGCAGTTCTTGCGGTGTTGCTCTTCCCGCTGCTCTGCTGCATGTGCAGACAGCCGTAAAACGGAGTTTACGAGGCTCATGATCTACGAGCGCTGTGCCGCGGCACCGCAGAGGTCGGGTTCTTGCGCGTTCCTCCTTACAGCCGTCTGCACGCAGAGCTGCGTGTGGGCAAGTGGCAGGGAGAGAAACTTCCCTGCTGAGAGCCTAGAGAAACATGAATACAGTTGGAAAAATCATATGAATCGTGAATGAAGCATTACTCACACAGCCTGACTGCAGCGTAAGGACAGGATGTCAGGCGTCCCTGGAAGAATTGGATGCATCTGAAGGGAAAGACAAATTGCACGGCCATCTCAATCATCTGTCTGATGGCAGGGTGCGCTTCTTGTAGCTTACTGAGGGTTCAGCCACCTTGCTCCACGGAAAGACCTCGCGTCAGGGAGATGGGCTGTACACAGGCAGATGTAGCTGAGGTATTGCTTTGGCCCAAAGAAAGGAAATGTCCTTGAGAATACAGCTAACAGGAGTGAAGTATTCCGATTAGGTCCGGTCCCTGTCTTACATTCAGATGTGTTGGTAGGGTGATTTTTCTCAGATGTCTGAGTGATCTAGGAACGTGTCACTGCCAGGACATGGCATTTTTTGCTGTTGTGAATATAAAATAAACTACTTAACATGGCTGTGCATGATGGATGTGCCCCTTAAATAATAAATTCAGCAACCAATGAAAGCCATCGATTTTGCAGGTGGACAGCCTGTCTTAAACAGTCATTTTAGTGAGTTTTTCAGCTCCCATCACTGCCATACTGCAGGGATATGTTTCTAGCTCTGTATCACATTTTCCTCTCTGCCACTTTCACCCCATACATCTCTGGAAAGGATGCTGGCCCAGCAAGGAGGGCTGCTAACTGCTAACACTCCTGGTTAACGAGGAGCTGGGCAGGAGGGGGCTCCTGTCCTGGGACCCAGCCCCTTTGCTTCCCCTGGACAGAGGACGTGGGGAGTCAGAGGGACTTCTGCCTGTGGCTTTGAAGCCTTTCTTGAGTGAGCCTTCCTTCCTGAGCCTGAACTGATCTTGTCAGCTGCTGAGGTTGGCTTACCGACACTAAGCGCTGGTCCTTGTGGCTTTGATGACCAAATGAGACCGACCTCCTGCTGGAGGAGCCAGGTTGCTTGTTTCTCTTATTGACTGTCTTTTACTTTCTCTTGTTGCATCCAGGCAGGCCACAACGTGGTTTTGGGTGTTGCAGCATCAGGACCCAATTTACAAGTTGGAAGGGTCCTGAGGGGTCACTGCTGGGCTGGGCCAGAGGCTGGCTTGCTTGGGGTGGGGGTCTGGGGTCCCATAGCCTTGGGAGGCAGAGGGACAACAGGCAGCAAGGCCTGCAGGATGTGAGAACTAAGGGCCAGTTTTCTAGGAGAAAGACCAATTCTCATCCGTGGCTTAGTAAATGACAACCTGAAAGGAACGCGTACTAAATGAATGTGAGTTAGCTTAAAAATACTTGGGAAGGGAACATTCTCCAAGAGGGGAACAGCTAATTCCCTATGGTCACAGCTGGCTGCATGGCACTGTGTATCCAGATAGATAAACTTGCTTGTGAAGCACGGGATAATTATAGGGGAGTGGGTGGGGACGACAGTGCTTTGTTCCTCCCTTCCCCACAAATTTTTGGCTGACTCGAGGCATGGCCAGGCAGTGGGAGCTGCTGGAGGCTGCTTTGGCAGCGGCAGCTCACAGAGCTGCTCTCCTTCCCGCTGAGCTCGGGGCTGGCGCTGCGGCAGCAGCTGCGTGTCGTGGTGCTGCCTCCTGCATCCCGTGGGGGATGCGTTGCCTGGGCTATGGGACTGGGAAGATGGGGCTTAGGTGGCGGTCTCCTAGGTGGTGAGCAGCTGAATGCTTGGGAGCAGAGGACTGTGAGGTAGAGGAACAGCTGTGAGATCCTTTGACTGGATCACTTCAAGGATGTGTATCTGCAGTGCCTAGAGATCTGCAGTGCTGTGGGTGTCAGCCTCAGCTGCCTCTGGATCCACAAAGCTTCCTTTGGGGGCAGAGGAGACTCAGAGAAACCATGTTCTCACCCTTTTCCCTGCATATGCCTTGCTCCACAGAAATCAGGCTACAGCCAAAGCTGCTCTAAGCCAGCAGCATCGGAAGCCCTGTGCCAGTCTTAAGCTGGGGTCAGAGAGATCTGGATACCTCCGCTCTGCATCTACTAAACAAGCAGGTGCTGCTCTTGGGTGACTTCAGGACAGCCTACAAACAGTGAAGTAGAGAAGATGTGGTGCAGGAGACAATTTGAGAAATGTTGGACAGAGGGACACTGGTGAAAGCAGGAAAAATGGGGAGCTTTTGTGGGAGATTTAAGGGGCCTGACTGAGCTTTGGGAAAATGAAAGGGATGTGAATTGCTTTGGGGCAGGGTGAAGGATTTTGATCTGATGAGAAGAAATGGCAAGAGAAACCAAATGGGGAAAAAAAGGGTACTTAGGGAAGGAAATAAAGGGATTTGAGGAAAAGGTAGGAAAAAGGACAAGAAACAAGGATGAGGAAGACAAATTTTGAGGAAAGAGACCTCCACATTGTGGGGACAGCAGAGAGGTTAAGAAAATGGCTAAGGCAATACATTTTCCTCCCAGATATACTATTTATCCTCCTAATCACTGAGCAGTGGTGTGATGTGTACGCTGCAGCTGCAATAGAAAGGCATTTTGAGAGCAAACAGTGATGAAGTTTTGAAAAAAAAAAAAGCAGATGAAATTTGCATGTACATGAAGTATCTGAGCTTTAAATCCAAATGTCTTTGGTGCTAGAGTTGAAAAAGTTGCTGACTTAGACTGTCCTGAGGACTCTGATTTCCAAGTGGCACAGACAATTGTCTGTATTCTGCAATCTGCATTATGCAACAACTGCAAGGCAGACAGCCTGCAAGGCCTCCACAGCAGGGTTTGTGTTGATTGCTTTTGTTGTTGAGTCTTTTTTATTTTTTTTTTCTTTTGGACACTGGGAAAGTGATGAAGAAAACAAACCCATTGTATTTCTGTATTTCCTAGGATCTGAGGATGATCTATTGCAGGATAAATTGTATATTTGCCTTCTGTCATCTGAAAGTGCCTAGCTCCAGGACGCCTGTCCCTTACACACAAGCAAGCGGAAATACCCTGCCTCACTCACGAGGTGTAATGCTACCTGCGGCTACGGCAGAACAACGGGGTCCCTGTTTTTCTATAGGCTGGAGAGATGAGCGCTGTCACAGCTTGCATGTCGCAGTAGTTAGCAGCATAGAGCCCATTCAGCTGTTTGTGTCCTGGCACATTTTCTGCAATTCCACCTCCTCCTCCCTCTCCTCCTCCCCACTGCCTCCTTCGCTGGCCTGGAGACGAGCAGGATTGCCCAATCCTCAGAAGGCCAGAAGACACAGTTGGAACATAGAGCTGACTTGGGGGAGAAGCAATTAAACCAACATAGAGTAATCTGGTATCAGGATTGCTCCTGTCTGCTCACAGGACTGCAGGCATGCTTTCTCTACCACTGAACAAATGTTTTCTCAAAGCATGCTGGTATTTGTTGTTCACGCAGGTGCTAGTCCATCATTTCTTCTGCAGCATTCTGCCTGTCAGTGTCTTGGGCTCTGAACTATTATCAGAATTGGATTTTGGCGCCAAACTTTTTCTCTAGGCCTTCATTTTTGTGTAACTGGGCAGGAGCAAATTGTCCCAGTACTCACGCACAAACGCTTGCAATGCGCAGCAGGAAGAGATCAAGGACAATGTGCAATGGATGCCTGCTGCTAGCACACCAAGGGAAATCAGTTTGTTCGTGGGAGCTCGGGGGCAGACAGGGTGCAGCGTCCCCTCCAGGTCTGGGAGTCAGTGTGTAGTTCAGTCTTTCTTCAAGAAATGAAGGATCCAATTTAATTTGTCTTAGAGATGGATGGGGAAGTGGCTGAAAACTAATTTTTGATTCCTTTTGAATTTTAAGTTAATGTATTTGTTCTCCAAGTGCTTTGATCTTCTACAGCTCCCACTTGTCCGCAGACCGAGCTGATAACAATCATTGCAAGTTCTTTCCTAGCCTTCGTTCTCATTCTGTAATCCTGAATGAAATTCAACCTTATTCTCCATAAATAACCTTTCTTTCCCCAGCTGTCTCCTCGAGCTAGCTCTCTTCTGACCTCTCACTTACTGACTCTGCACTGACCTTGCACTTCCTCCACAGCCCTAATCTGCCAGTGTCTACGCTCCTATTCTTCCTCTGCTCTTTTGCACTATTTCATTTTTTTGAATAATAGGGCCCACCATTTCCTGAGCTGCGCTTCAGCAAATAAGCTTGAGCGAGCCCCTTTATGTGCAAACACAACTCGTAGCATAGTGAAAAATGACTGCCAATGGCAATGGTTTTGATATCTTCACCTTTTCTCTCTAATTCTAGGCTACAGGTGAACCTGGACTTTCAACAGTATTTTCCTACTGGCAATAATAAAAAAGGGAGTAATGTTTTCAAATTTAAGAGAAACAAGCCAATGACTGTGCCAGTGTCTTGCTCAAATAGATTTTTTACGACTTTAGTTGGAGTTTCATCAGTGTAGCAACAATTCTGGTAATTTCTCAATGTCTTAATGACTGTTAAGGAATTGTTCATGCATTTTGTGCTCAGCTCACCCTCCAATTCAAGGCAGCGTGAATTCTCATTTGAAAAACCTGCAAATGGAGCTTTAATTTTTGTTGTGTGAAGTAGGCTCTAAATTGAAATACTCAGAAATAATCTCATAGGCTTAGTGTGGAAAAACTTTTGAAAAAGGGCAAAGAGGTCTTCCACATCGTATCTGCATGTACACTGTTGTTTTGTCTTGCTGCTATTATGTGATGTTGAACAAAGTACTTTTTCCTCCCAGTATTTGTTTTTCTGTCATTTTGATAAAATATTGGTTGAATGTTGATTTGCCTCTGAAATGGAAAGCAGAAATGTTTTTAACATTCATGTTTTTGAAATGGCACCATGAAATGTAGATTTCATCTCCATGTAGCTGCAAATCAAACCTATTTATTTTACAAGTAGAAGGCTTAACTCTAGGTGTCAGCACTGCAAACTGAATGTGGAGCTCTGAAAATGAAGTTTTGCTGTCTCTGACTCCGCCAGTGCCACCAGAAATTAAGTGCAATAGTAGATTTGCTGACAGATCCATTAAGGCTGAAGAAGAGAGCCCACACTTGTGGTTAATGGCACAAGTAGGAATTTCAGCATTCTCTTCTGACACTGCACTTAAGTGCATTCTTATCAGTGGGATCTAGAAAATTACAAGTTTAACATAAAGAATGAGGACAGGATTCCTCTCCCACCAATGCCCACTGTTTAAAGCAGGTCTGTTAAGCCTTTTCCTTCATTTATTATTAAGTGCTTATCTTAAGTGGGCATCCGAAGTGATGAGAGCACAGGAAGCCGGAGTAATTTGCTGGTCTGACAGGCGATATGGAGCAGCTAAATTAATGGGGTGGATGAAGTTTATGTTAGTGCTTATGTTTGAAACTGCACAGTAGCAGGGAGACCAGGGACGGAAAGGGTTTGTTTTCCAGCTTTTAACCCTAGCAATTTACTAGAAGTAAATAAAAGCATTTTGACAGTGTAAGTACTGTGGTTATTCTGAAAAACCACATTTCTCAAAAGCACTGCCTGTTGGCTTTGCATCTCCAGGCCTTATAGGGTGCTGCCATCTGCATCAGGCAATGCTGTGACCTATATGAGCGGAGAGCTGCTTGTTGCTACTTCTGCTGACGCAGTCATCGCTTATCTGCCTATCTTCCTTTTAATCACGACCTGATGGCATTTCCCATGTAGCTAAGGTAATGCTCAGAGGCTGGCTGCTCCGAATGCACACAAGGGCGCTCTGAATCGGCTGCTTCTGAAACACTGCGACTGATGTGGGCACAGAACCCCTTGTGATGCACATTTGGAGGAACTTGAATAGTTTTCCCCGTAACACCTCACTTTCTCTCCTTAGGCATGGGAGCTTATTGACAGAAGTCACCTCTCTGATATTTGGTGTTTTCTGTGCTCCTAAAGCTATAGTTTGGTCTGTCCCTCCCTGACCTGCTGCAGCTCGCCGGCTGGCAGCGAGCGGTGCGTTGGGGAACCTCCGCGAGTCACGGAGTGCGAGCCTGGGTGCCACAACCGAGACTGAGGGCGCGTGTGAAACGAGAACGTGGGGCTGTGTGCTTGTGTTGGAGGCTGCCACCGAGCCCGAGCTGCGCTTGGCTCCCTGCTTTGGGATGTGTCGGTGGTGCACCCGGCTCTGTGCTGGGCACGGCCTTGGCAGTGCCTCAAGCACTCCGCTTCTCTCTTGACGCGTTACAACTGGGGTCTGTCTCGCGCGTTGTCTCCTAACGTGAGGAACGTTGTGAGGAACATCTGGTCTCGCGAACAGAAGCAGCTTGGTATCTGTGCGTACTGCTGACCCAGTCACTCTGCAGTCCCACGTCCAAGTCCTAGGGTCCGCTTCGACCCGCGGCACCGTTACCCTCGAAACCACTTTCCAGCAAACCGGCGGGGCCACAGCTCCCCGGGCGGCTCCGCGGCTCGGCCTCTCCCCTCAGGGCACGGAGCCCTCGGGGGGGGGGGGGGGCGCGCGCGTCGCCCTCAGCGGGCGCCGTGAGCGCGCACGCGGCGGTTTGAAGCCGGCTGTCGCGGGCCGCCATTGGCGCGGGGCGGCTGATTTGCATTGACGCCAGCGCGGGCCGGAGGTCAGCGCCGCCGGCGGCTGTCATTGGCTCCGCCGCTGTCAAGCGCCGGGGCCGCGCGGGCGGGCGGAGGGGAGGGAGAGGAGGGGAGGGGCGGGGGGCGGGGGGGAGGGGAGGGGAGGGCGGGAGGGGGCCGGGGCCGCCGCCGCCCGGTGCGGAGAGGCGGCGCGGAGCGGAGCTGCGAGCACCGGCACTTCCTCCGCTGCACGGCGCGCCGCCGCCACGGCCCTGCGAACGGGAGCCCTCGCCGCCGCAAGCCTTTCCGCCGAGCCGGGACGCTAGGATCGTTTTCCTGCCGCTTCTCTCGCCTCTTTTCTTTATTTTTATCGTCATCGTCATCATTTCTCCGTCCCGCATCACCCCTCCGGCCACACGCTGCCCCCACCATGCAGGCCCTTTGATGCCTCCGCCAGCCGCTCCGGCTCCTCCCGCGGCCCCGGGCAGCGCTCCGAGCCGCCCCGCCGCCCGCCCG
>CM021774.1:11352274-11537075 GCA_011076525.1 Nettapus auritus
GCCGGGGCGGATCGGGCTCCTCGCCGGGATTTTTTTAATATATATATTTTTTGGGGTCGTTCTGGGGTTTTTTACCCCCTCTCCGCCACCGCCGGCTCCTCCGAGCAGCCCCGCAGCGCGGCCCCGAGCGCGGAGGACGAGGTGGGGAGCGGCCCCCCCGGGAGCAACGCGGGGAGAATGCGCCGAGCCCCGGGCTAGGAGGGGGGACATGGTGCCGAGCCCCCGGCCGCGCTGAGCCGGGGCTGTGCGTGGGCTTCGGGGCTTTTCGGGGTTATTTTTCCTCTTTTCTTTTTTTTTTTTTTTCCTTCCTCTTCCCCCGAAGGAAAGAAAGCCCTCCCAAGCTTCTCAGATGGCTTAGGAAAATCAACAGTAACCTGTGAAAATATGAAGTCGACCAGTTGTTGATCCCCCCCACCCGCCCCTCCAGCCCCCCGGCCCACCGCTGAGGGGGCGACACAAGGACCCGCTTCGTGGAGGCCGAGGAGGACAGACAGGAGCCTGTCGTGTGCGAGGGACCCATGGCAATGCTTCTGAGCCTAGCGGAGACGCAGGAAAAAGATTCAACCTGTTAACAAAAAAAAAAAAAAAAGCAGGGGGAAATACCAACGGGAAGGAAAGAGAGAGATATATATGCACGTATATATATATACAATTTAGAAGTATTCCCCAGGTGGCCACAAAGCATGGGCTGTGCTCCAAGCATCCACATCTCTGACAGCAGAGTGGTCTATCACAGTAGCAAAGAGTCTGAGGAGTGCAATTCCCCTCACCAGACCAACACAACCATGTCTCAGCAGCAGCAAGGCAACCCAGTCCCAGGATTATTCATTAAATCCTCCAACACATCCACTTATAAGGTGAGGACTAATTCCTCTAAGAAAGACAAGAGGGAGAACAGCCAGAGCATGGAGGCAGAGACCCAGACCAGCAGATCCAGTGTTAAGGTAAAGAGGGTGCAAGACACCAGCGCTGTTTCTCTCAGCACACAGTTGGCTGCAGCGGTCTAACCCAAGGCGTCCCCCCGCCGAAGTAACGCGTTGCGGGGGAGCTTTTCCTGGCTCGAGCTGTTACTTTCGTTTATAAACTAATCCGTCTCATGCGATGACTTTGTGGATGTGCCCGAGCCTCTTCGCTCCTCGAAAGGGCTTTGGCAAAGGCTGGGAAGGGAGCGGTGCGAGCGGCCTCGCCGGGTGCTGGAGCCAGGGGCTCAGGGCTGGCCGCTCGTGGTGGGCCCGAGGCGGTGGGCTCGGCCGTGGGGGCTCCGCGGGTGTGCTCGTGGGGGGCTTCCCAGCGTCCCTCGTGGCGCTCGGCTCCCGTGAAGCAGGCAGATCGCAGCCCGAAGCGATCCGGTCGGTGGGCTGATCGGTTTGCGTAGCTCTTCCATTCAGAAAGTTGGAAGAGGGGCAGCGGATTCTGCTCTTGGTGCTGGTTTACGTTAACAACTTGTTGACCTTGTCTGTTGCTGCAAATAGAATTTTTGTCTTTTTTATTTTTATTTTTCACATGTGTGTACTTCTGTGTAGAGATACAACACAAGACCTGTGTGAAATTGACAGGCACATACTGAAAAAAATTGCAATCCCTGATTGTTTTTTTAAGCGTTAGTTGCGTGTCAGTTTGCTTTCCATTGATGTACTATTGGCTTATGCGTTATACTTTAGTTCCTACTGCTAGAGTTTTTGATTATTCCATATTTTCTCCCTTGGGGGGGCGGGGGGAAACTGTCTCTTATTTTGCAAAAATAAGTAATAGCAAATATTAAAAAAAAAAAAAAGAAAAATGCAGTACCCCGGGGGATATTGTATAACATGGCTGATGAGCTCTGGGTTACTGTGATAAGGACTGAGATACGCACGTCGTAAATGCAAGATACAGGCTTAAGGTGCAGGCAAGAACTAGCAAAATGTCAAGTGTTTTGCAGACCTGCAGAAACTAATAATTTTTAGATTTCTGAGGATTTTTACATGCTTACTAAGGTGGCTTCTGGAAATACCCGAAGCAATTTTCTTCAGTGCTATGGATGATTTTCTTCATTTTCCTCCAGATTTAGTAAGTACAGTTCATAGAAGTTTAAAAAAGGTGTAGAAAAAATGAAAAGGCACTGCATGTAGTGAGTTGAAGGAGGAATTAACAGCACCTAAGTCAGAATATGAAGGTCAGCGGTGCTGTAGTAACGTAAAATTGAGTTCTAGTACTGTACAGGAAACTAAACTGTACAGCTCTGTTCATGCACTGTAGTTGCGCTTAGGGTAACTGCAGTAGGGAAAGTTAAGTTGTCGTCAGAATCCTGACAATTGCTTTCGTAGCTTTATTTTTAATTGTGATTATAATTGTACCTTACAAAGTTTAAAACCAAAATATTGTTAATGTTTATATTGTGTGAATTTGTCTTCCGTGTGCTTGCTTATGGGGGGGAAAACAAACAAACAACTCCAAGGACTGTTTCCAGAAGCATAACCACGGAAAGCAGCCTTAGTTTTGTTGTTTGATTTCAAGAATTCAGTAAAAATTGTTGTTACCCGGTTTGGGTAATTGGGCCAGGTGCTATAAGGTTGATTTTGGTTCATGTACTTGTTCAAACCTCATTGGCAGCTGTTTGGATTTTTATCACTCGGTCTTTTTCTGCCCTTGTCATCACTCTGAGCACATTGCCTGGGTTTTTAGAAATGAGAATGGAATTCTCTTTGTGATCAGTCGAGTACAAAATCTGATTGAAACATCACATCTACGTGATTTTTGTGTGTAAAATCCTATTTTTAGAGATGCAAAGCAGCAACGTGCTTCATTCTCTGCTTTTAGCATTAGTGTGCATATTATGATCAGACTTACAGTTCATCCTGTGCTAGAGTATAACTGGGTTGTCTCAGAAATTGTGCTGAAGAGAGAGCTACACTTGTCATGGTACAGTGAAGTTGTTTAGAAAGAAAGAAAGAGTGAGAACACTGAAGGTAAGGGACCGGAGCCTGAAATCACTGAAGCCAAAAGGAGCATTGGGCAGGACGCTGGGCAGTTTTGGAGTTAAAAGGATTTCTGATTTGAGAAAGAACTCTGAGATCTATGGTCCTATGACTTTGGGTGCTTCCACAAACGATGGCTGTTCTTTATGGCACCTGGCATACCCTCACCTGAGCAGGAGATGCTGCATACCTTTTGTGCTTTGGTGCTGCAGTCAGAACGCGTGTGCACAGCCAGCTTACTGCCAGAATGGCATTCTCCTGTTGTCTCAGGGCACAGCAGTTGAATTCACGTACGTTCTTTTGTCATATATGCACAGGTTAAAGGCAAGAAAGTCCGATGTGAAAGCTAGGAACAAAACCTGGGCTGTAAACCTTGCATTTTCACTTCAGCTGGCATTAGCATTAAGTTTATAATTAAGTGTAATAAGTAACACAGTGACTTTTATGAAATCAATTTGTTAGCTATAGCACACATATTTTCAAGTCAGGCAGTGTCATAAGAAGAAATAACCCATGCTAATTGTAATATGGCCTTATATATATTGCTGATTAACCCCCAGGCTTATTCTGGCTTTATGTTTATGTCTTGTTATGTCTTTGTGCTGTTGGAATGGCAGAGGATCAGTTCTCCAGATGCGTGGTGTGAGCGTTTTGGGATTTGCACCAATTTACAAAGTGTAGCTAAAAAAATACCTGTTCTTTGCTAATAAGGAGAAGGCTCAGTTTATCCACGGAAAACTTGCAGAGGAGCCGTGAACGTGTGTGCGTGCAGAGATAAGTTCTGTAGTACCTAGTCCTGGTATATATGGGCATGGTGATAGTACGCAATAAACGGAGGAGATAAATCTGGTCATGGCGCCTGTATCTCCCTCCTTGATTAGTAATTTTATGCGTGGCTTTCATTTGAAAATTCATGAGCAGCTTGGAATCAGTGCTGTACCTAAATAGGGAACCAGCCATGAAAACCCTCCTTTTAATTTTCACCAGACGGACTCCACAGCTTAAACTCTCTCCTTTTCCCAGTGGAAGATGAGCGAGATTTACTCAGTAACAGTGACTGAAGTTTGGTTATCCAGGGCTACGTTAAAAATACCAAAGAAAACTGAGATCAGTCCTGTTGCAAAGGAGACATTTTGTGATTTTTTTCAGCTCTAAAAGTCTCAAGAAAGTGGATTCAGAATTGCGATAGACTTTCCATATAGATTAGTTATGGTTTTCTTCTGCAGAAATGTCAGTAGCTGAATTTGTGGTAAGGGTACTTGGCTTTATAGAAACCTGTGTATACTCTTTTAGGATAACTCTGGTTAACATTTAGCATAAGTAAGGACTGGCACGGTGTAAGGACTTGAGGGGCATTAATGTAAAAGTGCTGTGGGTAATGGTGAGGGGCAGCTGTCCCAGCAATGTGGGTAATGGTGAGGGGCAGCTGTCCCAGCAATGTGTGTGTGTCACTTCTGTTCTGCACTGAGATGCACTGTGGCACATACGTTGCACATTTATTTTGCCCTCTCATTCTTTTACGTATGTGAGATTTCCTTCCTCTTCTCTTGTGTAATGCTCCCTGTCGTGTATATTTAACACAGAAATGTGTGTGTTTGGGTGCAAGGGGATCGGAGAGTAAATCCAAACTTCCTTTATTGCAAATTAAAAGTAGAGTTAAGCCAGCAGGGCTAAATTTGAAATAGCCTTTTGATTTATCAGCCAATATGGGACGAGCAGTTTAGACCCATGGTGTTACAGCCAGCACGTTTCCTTCATTCAAAACCTGTGAAATTGTCTGTGAATTTTACGGTCACTGCAAACCAATGGTTGCATAATCCTGTACGTATAGGAGGACGTATGCTAACTTGTACCTTCGGTGCTGAAATGGATCTCATCTGAGCATTTAACAGCACGTTATTTAGTCTGCTAAGCTGTCTGCTCTTTTCCTGCCTGTCTGGTAATCCCTTCCCCTTGCAACACTTCAGCTCTCCCTCCCTTTGAAACTCCCACACGTACTGTCCCTGCTTCCAGCGAGGCCGTCCAGCCCTCTCCATTCCTCCCTGTTCCCACTGAAACTGCCCTCAGCCGTCCCCCGGCAAGTCTCCCCTCGCCGTTTCCCTCCCACTTCCACTGACGTCAGCCCTCCCGTACACAGATCCTTGCTCCCACTGAGCGGATCCTTCCCACGCTGCGATACGCTAACTTTGCTCAGTCCTTACGGCTCGAGACTTCCAGCCTGACGTTTAGTATGCTTTTATTGCAAGGCATGAGCCCTTTTCTCCAGGGGATGGAGGGGTCTAATTTTTAAATGGTATGGAGTGAACCGATGGAGTAACGTGACCTTTCCATATTCATGCCGGGTTAATATTTAAGGCTTTTCTTTCTTTCTTTCTTTTTTTTTATTTTTTTAATCTTTTTAATTTCCTGTTGTTTGTAATGTAAACTGGAAAAGAACTGGAAATCACTCACAGCACATAGATTGCTACGCTATAAAGACAGCCTAAGATGTGTTTTCAACTTTTAAACCATTGGTTTTTAGTTCCTCTCCTAGTCATGCAAACCAGCTCATGCAAAATGTGCCACTGCATTTGAAGGCAACTTCTTGTGTGACTGAGGTGAGCAAGGTTAGATCTTGAATTTTTGGAGTACTTACTGTTGGTAGAAATTCCACTGAGACTCCTTCCAGCCGTAAATTCATGTTAGACACAAAACATTGTCTTCTCTCTGCCCTTTGTGCTGTTCTGCCCCGGTCTGAACTTGCTTATGTCTCGTGCCTGGCTGTGCGAGGCTTAGTTGCTGATTGCTCAGCTTTACATTTTCTGCCACCTGAATGTGTCAGTACAGGACATACTGAAAACAAACCTTTATTTCTCCAATTCTATCTATTTAACTTGCTGTGTTACCCTCTGTATCCGTATTTGTATTGCTGAGATTAAACTGCAAGTTCGGAGTGGGAACTTTTCTGCTTGTCAAACTGTACTTGCTTGTAAGCCATGCAGAAGAGCTGGAGGTGATATCAGTTCTCCATCCCTTTCTACCATTTCCAGTATTACCTGTGGTGTGAAATGCTGGTGCAAGGTACTGGCATCACCTCGTCATTCGAAGTGCCAGCACTTCAGTTTTTGGCATCCAAAATGCTGCATCTAAATATAAATGAAAGATGTGAAATGGTTACACCCACTTGCAGATACTTCGTGTTCAAGGATTTCAGATTGGCTTACAATCTGTGTGATTAGGAAGAGTGTTTCATTAAGAAAGGTGCTCACAGTCCACTTGAAATTTAGAAAAAAATATTTTTAGATACGGTTTTTCTTATATTATTATATTTTAGTATCCTTTTGTCATCTTCAAGTAAATGTCCGTATTAAGAAAATGAGAGCGTGAATGATAATTATTTTTAACAGCCATTAACATTTTTATGCAACAGTTGCCACTACCAGCAGTGATAAATGATTGGTTTACTTCAGTTATAATATGAACTTCTGTTCGCCTCTCTGAGCTTTACCTCTCAAGGGACTCCAGAGTTGGGCTTAAGCCGTAGTAACAATACACTGAAAATATTCCACTTTCTGAGCAGCTACGTGCCAAGTGACTTTCAAATGAGTCCTCAAAGAGGAAATAAATATTTAGGGATATGGACAATTAAAGCTCTGATTAGCTTGCAACAAAAAGTAAAACCAACCTAAAGCAAATATGATAATGAGCAAATTGCCCCCGAGGTAAAATTGTTTCAATATGAGCTTTGCGTAAGTCGTCGTTCCATCAGGGGACAGCGCAGGCACCTGCATACCTCGGAGAACAATTTAGCATTGTGTTCTATTTTGGTGGTGTGTGTGGATATAATATACCCGCGGTGTAAACAGCTTTACCAGCCGTGGCTGGAACTAAATCATTGTTAGTAATGTTTCCGTGATTGCACATAAAACGTGATTTTATGTCCAACGCACAATTTTCTGTGTGAATTGTGTTCGGTGTTTTTTATTTCACACCCATTAATTCAGTGGACTTTCACTAGGAATTTGCTTGGCCCCGTGACATTCTTTTCATTGCTATCAGTCCATTGGGTAAAATAATTAGGTGTCTTCATTTAACCATAATTTAAATTGGCATGGGATGACAAGATGCAAATTGAATAGCTTTCATGTGCATGACATACGGAATAGTCTGATTGCTCAGAGTCAGATTTTAAGCTTTCAGAGGCTTCAAGGAGGTGATGTTAAAGTCCTCTGCTTTTCAAAGATTTCACCACCCAGCCCCTTTTAGGTTCTTTCTTAAAATCCCTGCTCAGGCCAAAATGTAAGAAATGATACATACGCTGTGAAGTTAAGTAGCAGAGTCTCTAATTTGTGCATTCTTCCAGACCATCCCCTTTTACTCTGGGCTGAGCTGTTGGCCTTGAGTCAAACTCCCAGGGCCTTTTCTCCTCTTCCTTGTAAAATCTGGAAATATGTCACTGTACATAATATAAAAAACTTAGCATCCTATAAACCAGCTCCCATGTGTGTGGCTTTGTTTCAGTGGGAAGGATGAGGGCTGGAACCTACTTTTTTGACATGGAAATGCATTGAATTAAGTTATTTCTACTTTGAGTGTGGTTGACAAGGTAGTTTGTAATAGTTTTTGATGGTCTTTTATGTGTTTAAAGATAGTCTGCATATATATGCGGAGAGACAATGTCCTAGCAAGGCAAAATAACTGACTCAAAAAGGAATATTCAAGATTTAAAGGAGGTTTTGGGGTGAAATAATGTTGATATTGAAAAAGACTAATGCTAACGTGACGGACTCTTAATTAGGGTTCCCATCTGTGCTTGGAAAAGGAGGAATTACAGCTTCTCAATTCTGTTACTTTAATGCTCAAAAGTTGGCTATAATATAACAGATCTCTAGAAGTTAAGGTGACACATTTTAGTTCCTGTAAAGAGTTTCGTTGTTAATCAGATAGTATTTCATTCCTGAGAGGACGAAATAGAAAACCATCTCAAGGACATTATTTCTATTGTTGTGATCAGGACAGAAATAAATCCATTTATTAAATAATGTCAAATAGATTGAAGTTTTATCTGTTTCTTTATTGGAAACGAGAATTCAGTCTTTTTGCGAAAGCAGAATTATTTTGCACTTTAATTTGAAGTTGCATGGGAAAATGAATGTTTTCTATACTTGGAAAGATCAAAGTAAGAAGTATTTTTCTTTATAAAACAAACATTTTGCATAAGTCTACAAACAGATTTCTGATACCCAGCTTTGTTAAGGGAAAAATGGTAACCTTGAAATCTTTTCATTGTTTGTAGAGTTCCCAGTTTCCTAAGTAAATCCATGCAAAGAAAACACAGCATCACTGGGCAAATATGAAAGAATGACATCCTCTGCTTCCCATTGTTCTTAACTTTGAGTTAGCAGTGACCTTTAGCTCCCTACTGGGATGCAGTGCAAACTTTATGAGGCCCCATCTTACTTGCCACTAGAAGACAACACATTTTCAAAGTTATCTATTTACCATAGCTTTCTGCCTTTAAGCTTGTGGTTCTGGTGCATCTGATACAGTTTCATCAGACAAATAGCCTCAGTAAGTGCTCAGCAAAGTACGCTTTCTTGGTACGGGTCTTGTTTGGAAAAAATATATACTTATGTTTTACTTATAGTACACACACACACACACACAAAAAACAAACAAACAAACAAGCCTGAATATGATGTTAATGTGTTCTGTATTATGTTATTTGTGTTGCCAGATAGAAGCTGTATTTGTACTGAATTACCACGCTTGCTTCTCAGCTGGCGCTGAAGTGTAGGATTCTATTTTTGCAACAGTGGTTTTAATTCCGAGTTTTTAAATGCATAAACATATCCGTCTGATAGGTAGGTGGGTCAGGATCTGTGTTCAGCTTTGAAGCCTGAGTTTGCAGATGTGTATTTCTTCTTTTTGGAATACTCTGTTTGCTGGTTCAGTTTTTAAGACTTTTTTTTTTTTTTTTGTAATAAAACTTTGGTGAGAAATTCCACAAATGGTTGAGGACAACCACACCTAGTACTTCGGTAACTTGAAGCAAAAGTGACTTGCTCCCTACAGCCCTGCATTTTAACTGCTGATGAAGCTGTGCTTTTCCACTAGCTGTAATTTAGCGATAAATATCTTATGGTGGGGAGCAATACCGGGATGTCCATGGTACTGGACCCCAAAGAACCTCTGCCATACACTTAAATGTGGATGGCACTGGGATTGCTGGCAAGATGTCTAATCTTTCAAAACAAAGCCAAGAACTATTTTCACATACTGAAGAAGTTTATGGGAGGGTCAAATTCTGGCTAAAGTTAGTTGTTCAACCCATTTAAACTCCGTGGGCTCGAGGGACGTACCCGTGGCAGGGCTTGGACTGCTCTGTTTGCCTCTCGCCGGTGTAGAAAACAGCTCCCTGTTGGAGACAAGATTGGGAAATGAAAATAGTGGCAATAATGGTTGTACTAAGGACAAGTCGTTTTCTGCCATTCCAGAAAAGCATCAGTATAACTTCAGTAGGCAAGTTCCTGGCTATACTGAAGCTACTGGCAAAGTTCTTAAAATTTTCAGAACGGACCTGGATTCTGTTAAGTGCAACCAGGGTATGTGCCCTTACGGTTGGGTACCTTGTTTTATGATTGTTTAATCTGTACTAATGCAAAAAACCTCCAATAACAGATACTATTAACTGTCTAATGATGGGAGTAATGGGATAGCAAATACTTTCTTTGTTTTTTTTTTTCTTTTTTTTCTTTTCCCCAGCTTCATGTAACAGTGGGGGCAGTCATCAAGCAGTGGATGTATAAAGAATATAAACTGCTATGGTTTCAGGTCATAAACCAAGTCTGAGAGACTTCTGCTTATCTTGAGAGTGCTGGCTGTCAAAACTTGGAATTTCTCGGAGTTCAGAAGACTTCATTGTGGTACAGCTTTGCACCTGTGTTGTTATTCAGTTACATCTGAGGCATGTTGGGATGTGTTAGGTTGCTTGGTGTCTTCTGGTTGTAGACATCATTCTGTAGACCACCCGATGCAGCAGTGTGGCCAAGGCTGGAGGTACTGACCTGGTCAGAAGATCTAGGCTGCCAGCGGACATTGGGCGTCTCTCTGGACGAGTCGCTGTATGCTTCTGCTCGCATGCTTGATCTTAATTATGTGTCATGCAGGATCAAGGCCACCGTGTACCCGGGAACATGAGTTGCTCTCAGATCAAGCTGTGTCCATGTAACACAGCGCTTCGTCTCTATCTGCAGTCAGCAGAATGTGCTTTGGACAAAGATGTAAGAGTCTATTTAAAGTTACAAAAATGAGAAGGGTTTTTCTTGTTCCTCTTCTGGATTGAGTCTGGACATACTGATTTACTTCTCATTTTTCACAATTTTGGTGAATAGTATAATAATAATATTTTAATTTTATCTCCTGAAGACTTGGTTGCTAAGATGACAAATGCAATAAAAACATCGTGCTCTCAAGTGGAATTTTTAAATGAATTTTTGATTTCCAAACCTGGTTCTGCTGTGGTCATGCACGCTTACCACTGACACAGCATCGGCGTGGAACCTTCATGTTTTGGTTTCTGCACATCCTGGTGCAGGGACCAAGAACAATTGATAAAAGTGTTTAAAAGTCTGCAAGTGGGATGGATTGTAAGCAAATACGGGGTTACATTTTGGAGAGGTTCTTTATGACCAGAGAAGCCATTTTTTTTTTTTTTTTCATACATGCAGCAGAGTATCCTGCAGATGGAAAAAAAAAAAAAAAGCTGAGGGGTACATTGGTACTTTAGAGGGACAAAACATTTCTGAACCCAGGCAAGGAGGATTTTGCAAACCCAGACAGCTTTTGTTTCGATATCAACTGCACTGAGTGGAAGAGTAAGTCCTGAAAACTCAGAATCAATGCTTCCATTGGTTCTGCTGCAACTCTTAATTGACTTAGTACTTGTTTTGTTTTTGCCTGTTGCTGTCGAAGTGATCTGCTTTCTGCAGAATTTCAGATAGAAGGGCTGTTCTGCTTCTGCTGACACTGAGCTGTGTTATCGTATGTCCCAGTTGTGGAGATGATGAGTCTTGTTCCATGCTGCTCAATGCCGTGGAGCCAAGCTCTGTCACACAAGCGGTGGTGCTGTCATTCACAGCCCCTGCACCTCGTAGTGATACTTTATTCCCCCAGTGCATAACTGAATCAGTATTGTACCTTTACTGGTGTGTGGAATCTTTAATTTTGCGGTAGACAATTTTTTTTTTAGGTGTGATTTATGTTTTCTGAAATATTATTGCTTATTATAGCTTTTAAAAATGAACATGTTAGAGCAGTAGCTTGTTGGGAACCAAGGTGTTTCCAGCGGGCAGCTTGCGTAGCCTTTTCCACAGCACCCTGCCTCTGGCACTGGGACTGGGTAGCATGAACCAGCTTTTGGGGCAGAAGAGAGATTTAGGTTTTGTGATCCTTGTTAATAATAATGATACAAACTCATGAAGTTCATGAAAGTGCTTAGTGCTCTCACACCTACCTTGCAGAGAAAGAAAAGGACAGGGCTCGCCTCTGAAGGACAAGCAGTAGTATCAAACTGTTGGCTTGGTAGAAAATACCAAATGTGGGATTTTGGTGGGTATTTTGTACTCTTGGTGCCTAAAGCTAAATACTGATGTATTAGTTTATGATTTTTACTGAAAAAAAACACCATTCTGCTGTCACTGTTCATATAATGTTTGACTTGTTTTCATTTTAATCAGTGCAAAACTTCAAAGTTAGAGTGGGAGAGGGAGCAAGCCCTGCTAGTGGTTGGAGGGAGGTGTGGGAAGTCTAACAGCTTGTCCGATCCCAGACGTAGCCCCAAGTCACAGCGTAACCAGTGAGATCCATAGCTGGACTGTCAAAAGAATGTGCTGAAAATACCATCTCTTATTTTGCCAATTAAACTAAAAAGAACTTTTTTGAAGGTTAGACAGCTCTGAAGTTTTCTCCCAAGCTAATTTTGGCTGTTCTGATTCCTAACAGCTCTTACAAGGGTCTCCTGTGCCCTTTGGGGAAACTCGCTTCTGCTGTACTCTGTGGGATGCTGTTCATGGGGTAGATATTGCCTCTTGGGGTAACCTTGCTGGTCTCAGTGAAGTAGTGAAGTTTAAGGACTGTGGAAGAGAAGTAAACCTGGTCCTGATTCAGTGAATGGATTTTTTTTTCCTCCTTTTCTTGTGTGAGCCTTTGAGCTGTGATAGAAAGTACAGGCTCTAGGTGTTCAGATATAGCTGTGATGTCCGACTCTTTATTGTATGTATAGAAGTTGTTTGGGGTGGGAGATGCCTCCCCTGATACCTTGCACTACTCTGCATTGCCTCAAAAGCTTAATCATGAGGTCAAGAACGGAGACCAGCGCAGAATCCACGTGATGGGATCCGGTGCTTGACTTGCAGGTCACTGTGGCAAATGTTTTCGCTTGTAGGTTGCAGAAGTCTCCGCTGTGTCCACAGAAATAATACAGAGCAGGGTCTCCTTTGAGGTCCTAGAATTTTTGTGGCCTTTCCCTGTTTGCTTAGGGCAAGGAATCTTCACATAGCAACGGGAGTGATTTGCCTTAAAAGGCTGAGAAACAAACCTCCCGTATTTTGCCATCATCAGTTGGAGCAATGGCACCGTCTCCATTGCTTGTTTCCTAAAGTGTGTTTAGCAATGAGTCCGTGTGGTCTTTTGCCCTTTCTCCGTGGATGACCTGCAAAGAATATAATTCCCTCTCAGGAAACCTGAGACTTTTGGCCCCTTGCATTTTTCCCCAGCTGAGGGGCATTCTAGCTGGCTGATCAGAGGAGTGCCCATTGCATCCACTCGTTAGGATTCCCTGTGCCAGTGCTGTTGCAGTTCAGGAAAAGCGTACCAAGGAAGAGCACTCTGCTGGCTGTGTCTGAAAACAGAGCTGCGATTCCCTGGCTGTGGACAATCGCTTTGACTACATTAGGGTCTACTTTCCCTTTACCCCTGTAACAATACAGTAAGTAACACTAAATACTCATGTGAAATGTTACCTGGGGATCTTTAAATGCTTGGCTACTGTTAGCTTCACGCTATTTTGTAAGAGTCACGAGGACCTCTAAAGTACCTCATTCCCTTCTTCTCCCCCCTCCTTTTGCAGAGAGGTGGGTGTGGGTGAAGGGCTTGGCATTTTTTCCAGCAGCTTTCCCAGCACTGGGAGGTCCCAAGCCAGCAGGTGGAATTCCTAGGAGATTTTCCTAAAGGAGGGATCTCCATGGCTTGTTCTAAAATAGCTTAACGATTTTAAGGTAAACCAACAAAATAATTAATGGAGAGGGAAAAGCATGGCAGAGCATTGGCAGGGTGAAGCTATAGGGTTAGCTATATGGCTGACAGCACTGCACCTCTGCAGTTGTTGGGTGCTGCAAAAGATCTTCATGTCCTTAAGAGTCTGAGTCATGGTTGGGAAACCTTCACCTCTGTACTGAGGAATGAACTGAGGCCAGTGCTAATGGTTTGTTTAAACACAGGTTCTTAAACTCAGAGTAATGGATTGCTGTAACTCGGTTTGGTTACTACGGACGTTTTTGTCCTATAACAGGTGTGAGCAGGCTGTCCAGAGGAATATGTATGTACAAGATGTTTGTCAATTAGCTTGCAGTTGGTTTAAACAGAAAACAAAAGCCTAGCTTGGAATACCCTTAGGTTCTGCTTTTTGAATCTAGTTTGGACAGGGTCTTTAATGTGCTAACCTGGTTAAGGTACAGGAAAGACAGCAGTACATGTTGAAGTGCTTTGTTCAAAGCCGTGAACAACAGTGAGGAAATACATTTAGGGAGTGCAGAGCAGCCTGGCCTTCATGATGCTGAGTTTTTCTGCCTTGATCCAAGTAGGACAGGCCCCTCGGATCATGGCTGTCGTGTCGATACACCCATCTGCAGAGCTCAGTCCTGGGCGCTCCAGGCTTGGATCTTCACAAAGTTTCCTCAGGCTGCTCTCCTTCCTCTCTCCAAATCACGTTTTTCTGGAGGTCAGACTATATTAGTAAACCACTGCAGATCGTTCTCAAGTGATTATGCATCTGAACTTTCTAAAAATAGAAAAAAAAAAAAAAGATGTAGCTTCCAGACATGCTGGGATAACCGGGGGGCTTTCTTCAGACACTGTGAAGCAGCACCATCTCATCACATGAGCTTTCAATTTCTCGGTCCAGAAAAGTACACAGCACTTACTGACAGCGCATAGCTGGGCACTTTCAAAGCCTGCCTGCCTCTTCACAGGCAGTTTCTGAAAGATGACTGTTAACTAAACTTGGCTTAATTAAGTTGACAATTTCACAGCTACTTTGAACAGCTCATTATCTGCAGGCTACAGTGTCTCTGCAGCCAAAGCTCCACAATACATCACACAGTGGACCTGCTGACAGGAGGGTACAACTTCCAGCTCGGGCTTCAAGAGATCAGATTTATTACTGCAGTCCTGCTCCTTCTAAAACCAGTTAAGGCTCCCTTTACAGATACTGAAAACACTTTGATCTGTAGTGTAGCCCCACGTAGTGCTGCCCGCTGCAGATACCACTTTGCATGGTGAAGCCAGCGCTGCTTTACATATGCTGCCAAGCTGATAGCAGCGTTGGAGTGAGGACAGTGGCTGGGCTTGATTTTCATGGATTGCAGCTGCTGTGTGATACTGATAAGAGATCTACAGCATTTTTTTAAACTTTTTTCTTTTTAACATGCAATATGCAATTCTTTGTTAGAGAAGAGTTCACTGGTATCTGTGTATTTATAAATTAATTGATTTGGTTTATTCTTGTGCTTTGTCCTTCCCCCCTCTCTTCTCTGATTGTGCAGAAAATTTAGTCTTGCTGAGAGCTGATAGAACACCTGCTGAAGGTAGTGGGTACCGAGCTTTCTGACTTCAGTTTAGTTAGCTGGGTTTCTTAGCATGGCCTTGGAGGAAGAGTACATGCTGTTCCACAGAAGTCTGCAAAACTCTGCTGCCCACAGCCCTACTTTGAAAGATCCCATCGTATGTTACAGAAGCAAGTATCTAGGGGCTGAGATAGAAGCTCCTCCTTTCGCCTCTTGCGTTAACATTGCCGTGGTCTGTCCTTAATGTTTGTGATATCTTACTGACGTGGCTAGGGTAAAGCCCTACGGTAATTGCAGCAACGCTGATACTAATGTACTTGTGGCTGCATGGTTTATGCCATCTGAGAGTATAAATGGAGTGGTATAGCTTCTGTAGAAGATTTTTCTTCTATAGAAGATTTTCCTGTGTTTCTTGACGTTTCTGATTTAGGCAAAGTCTTAGGACAGCCCAGGCTAGGACTGAACAAGGAATGTTACCTAGGCTGGAAATGTCAGTGAGGGCGTTGGATTTTTTAAAAAATATTTTATACTGGCAAAATCCCTGTTACAGGTACAGTGATAGCAGGGAAAAAAAATTTGGCTAACCCATGAAATTCTAATATTCTAAGGTATTTGCAAACTTTGCTAAGAAAAAGCATTTTTTTGTCAGCAAAGCTGCGTATGCTAGGCCAGGCAGTAGAACAAACACGGGGAACAGTCCTTGAATCAGGACAAATAAGTGATTGTTAATGGCCTTTGTCCTCTGTTGCTGTTTTTGTGCTTTTAGCGTTGGACACTTTGCTCTTCAGAACTTGCTGTAAGTATGTGGCTCTTCATTCTGCAGCTTCAGGTTATTAAGGAAAAGTTGAACTCTCAGTTAATTAATTGCATTGTTTAGTACTCAATAGACTGTTAATAATTATCTCCTGAAGCTGTCCTAGATTTGTGTTTAAGTATGTGACAGATGATAATTGTACAGAAGATACCAATTTGCTAGGTAGGATTTGGTGGCAATTTGATAGTAATGCAGAAAGGCAGCCTGTGATACAGTATACCTCGTCTCGCTGATGAATCTCACATCAGCTTCTCTCTCAGGATTTATTTTTATTTTTTTTTGATGAAGTGCTGTTGTTGGGTTAAGGTCTTTAAGGAAAGTCTAGCTTCTTCCCACCCAGTGGCCCACAACACTATCCTAGAAATGACAGAATCTTTTTTGTTTACAAAGAAGCGTAGCTAGTAAACAGATCTCTCCCTGAAATTCTTTATTTAGTACACACAGTACACTGTTAATCATTTGCACCGAGGTCAATAGCCCTTAAAATGCCATTATTATAAATCAATATGATATTGGAAGAGTATTTTCATAGTTGTGTACACAAAATCAAACAAACCAGAAAAGCATTTTTTTTCCTAACTTCAACTAAACAGTTGCAGTCAACTTCAATCTAGTCTGCCATACTAGATTTTTTTTTTTAATCAGTTTTCAAAATGGCAATCCTTTTTTGTGCTTAAAATGTTTTTCTTGCTGACATTTTAAATTGTAGGTATGTTTTTGTGTTGCTTGACCAAAATAAGTAACATGTTGTGGGCTATTTTTTTTTCATAGCATGAATTTTTTTAAAGCATTAATAATTAATGGATGTTTACATTAATTATAGTTTGGGGATATGAGTTTTACTTATTTAAATATGAAGGGAGACTGTCATAAATGACATTAAGCATGGACTCCTAGTTCTGTATGACTCAGCTGGTGCTGACACATTTCATAATAAAGATTGGATGTTTTCCCTCTCTTTCTGTATCCACATCAGTTCAGATAGTTGCTGTGAGAAGGGAATACTTACACAAATAGTTGTGATCAAACTGAACTTTGTTCTGAAATGGATAATGACGACGGCATGCCAGTCTCTGGGAACTACCCATGGCCCAGTGATGATGGCTCACAAACTTTCCCATGTTCGACTGTAGATAGGAGATAACTAGTTGAAAACGTAAGTAGTTGCTTCCTCACTGGGAAATTGTTTTTCTGCCTTACGAAGGATCTTAACATGACTTCCCAACGTATTGAAGCTCAAGCTGCTTTTGGGGCAGCTTTCTCTCTGACAGGCACAGAGTGGGAGGAATCATTACCTTTCCTCCAGACGCACTCCCAACAACTGCCATCATAGCCAGCTCTTTTTTTCAGTATGGCCTTGTGCCTCTAATGTAATTAACTGCTGTTTTACATCTTCCAGTACACTTCAGAATTTCCCTCTCTTGCACTCGCAGAGCTGGTGACCATTGCAGAGAGGACTGCAGGTGGTCCATGGGGGCCTTCTTGCTCGTGGAGCTGCATCCTGTAACTCCCTACTCCGCAGTCGGGTTTTGGGCCACCAGCCATTCCTCTTTGATTTCTTGAGAGTAGTGTCAGTAGACAGAGAGGCCTGACTTTCATCTTGATTGCACCGAGATGGGAAGGGAGTTTCATTTAAGTGATATTATGCAAGAAAACAGAGCGGCGTGCCAGTCTGAGACAAAGCCTCTTACTTACATCTTTATACTCGTACGCTGGAGCTTGAATTGCATAGAATTACCTGAAAGGCTGGTTTTAAGAGCCATTATAAGCTGGTTTTGACCTTTTTCTTTTTCTTTTCTTTTTTTTTTTTTTTTCTTCTTCTCCTGTCTCATATGGCACTGCCAAAAGCTGGAGGCTGGTTCGTAATGGTTTTAGCATATTGAAAACTTCTGGTGCCACGTTAGATCTGCAGTGTGCACACAGGGTAGAGCATAGGTGAATGACCCCTGCTGGCTTGAGGAGCTCGGCTGAACAAAATGTTCCAGCCTTTTGGAAGCCAGCTGGGTGTCGGTGGCTGGGATGGTCGTGGTCGTCATTAATACCACATGCAGCCAAGCGCAGAAATGACAGAAAATATATAATAAAAGGAATTAGTACAGGTGAATTTGTAATGTTGCCACGACAAGTCTGTGAAGTTAGGCTTAGCACTAAGCCGTGGCAGTAGCTTCATCTAGGCAGGAGATAGGTTTGCTTGTTGTAGCGAAGCGCTTTGTTGAGCCAGCAGTCATTTCTCATATACTTTATAATATGCCAGTTCAGTCCACGGGAAATAAACCTAAAATCTAATTATTGTGCATATTTTATTCTTTATTCTCCCTCCCCCCCCCCCTTTATATTATCTTTCTAAAATACCTCACCATCTGTACACGTTAGGCTGTTGCATTTTTGAAGCTCATGACAGCATTTTCCATAGCTGTGCATTAGCTGGCATTTGCAGGGTAAACGCCCTCCAACCAGAAACTAAGCAAGCTCAGTCTCTGTGGTACACTAAGTCCTCATGTGCCCTGGGATCAAGAGTCCCCGGTCTGTTTTCATGTCACTCACATGATGTTGTTTCACACTCAGAGTACATCAATGGGTCAGCACTTCCTTGCTTTTTGAAAATGCTTCTCTTTTTAGGAAAAGCAGTTGCTTGATTCTAGCTGCTCTTAGTAAAATACCAGCTTTTTAAGGCTAATAAAGGTATATTTCTAAGCTTTCCAGCACCTTTCCAAGCAAAGGCTAGCATCATAGAATTAGAAATTACCCAACAGCAGAGAGGAACTTTCACAGCAACAGCAAATGCAGCACAGATAAACTAAAAGGGCTTCCTGGGAAAGGCCTTCTGTATTTTCAGAGGTTGCTTTACAACCACCAGATTCCTCTTTAAAAATTCATGAGCTCGATCACATTGTACCCTGGCAGAAATTTTTGGAATATAGAAGGATGTTTTACTTAGTGACTTGTGGGCTTGCGTTGCTCAGGCAGGAAGATAAGATGGTCAAATAGAAAAATGTTAACTTTGAATGATGTATAATGGTCAGTCAAGGCCATTGTATAACTTGTCTGCTTTGTGACAGATAAGCAACTGGAGTGCAAGGACTACACACGTTTACTAGTTTAAAAATTCTCATTTAGCTTTGTCTAAATTGTAGGAGCTTGTGACTGGAGCTTTTTTTCTTTTTTTTCCCCTAGATGCAAATGATAGCCAGTCTTGCTGAAGAAAAGTGCTAATCAAAGGCATAATCAACATGATATTAGAAAAAAATAAGGAAATAAATATAAAATATACATATATAAATATATAAAATATCTGAAAACTGCCCCATTCCAATAGTTCAGAATGACTGAGTGTAGAGCTGAGTAAATTCTGTTGTTGTGGGTGAGTTGTTCGGGAGGGCAGAAATGAGAGGGCTGTGCTTCAGTGAAGAAAACTGGTTTCAGAAGGAAAACGAGTGATGAAACTGTGTAAGTGCCATTGATGGTACTGCTTTAACACCATCATATTTATGTTAGCATGAGGCAGCACACACAGTTTGTAGATACCTTTATAATTGGTTTTGGTAACCAGTCCAAAAAAAGTGGCAAGAATTAGCACTAACAAGAAATCCCATTTTAAAATGTAAACTTTCTGGGACAGGGATCATTTTCTCCTGTATGTTTATAGGGCTGCTGTGCAGTTCAGTGCTTACATAATACAAATGTAAAAATAAAATAAAACCAGTGATGATGATGGCAGGAAGTGGATCCTCTGTTAATTCACTCTCCGTAATGACATATGCTTTTCTTTTTAAACTCATTCTCATTTATGCATTAGGAGAGTGCAAGAGTTTCAAGTGCAATTAGAAGTAATTTAGTTCAGTAATAGATGACTTGTTCATCTGCTGGCATAATTAATGATAGCACTGGTATTCAGTGTCCCAGTTATTTATAGTTTTAAAAAAATAGCACTAAAGCTATCAGACTGCAGTTATCAACAGGAGGTAAAAAAAAAATCAATCTTGTTATGTACAGAAAATACATTGCTCATTTCCATATATTTCCATGGATATACTTTTATAATCAAATGTATTTGGAATTAATTTTAATCCCTGATGTCTTAAAGTAAAAAAAAAAAAAAAGAGAGAGAGAGAAAAGCATGAGGACAGTCCCCGCTGGCTGTGCGGAGCTGTTTTCTGCATCTGATTTTGCAACCGTGCGCCCCAGTACGTGGCGTCGCCCTCCCCGTGGCTGCCCAGGCTGACGTCAGTGGTGGTACCGCGGGTGAGCCGCCCGGCCCGGAGCCCTCGCAGGGCAGGACACAGCAGTCTAGGGGCAGCTGAAAGCGAGCCAGCCAGATGAATTTCTCTCTTCATAGAAAGTGGTTTTCCTGACCTGTTGTGCCGAGCCTGAGAGAAACCAACAGGTCTATCAGAATAAAATGTATCCTGACGTTTTAAGCTGAAACGTTTCTGATGGTTGCTGAATTGGGTGTCTCTTAGGAAACATGATATACTAAACCAGAAATAGATAAAATACGCTGACTGTATTCCTTCAAAAACAAAGCCAGGGGGACAGTTCACCACAGCCTCCTAAACCTCAGCCTTTGCAGCGCTCCTCGTGTTGGCTGGAGCCATCCCTTGTGCTTCCTGGGGCTCTGCTGCCGGACAGCGTGGGCCACAGCCTTGGCACTGCAGCTTCCAGGGTAGCCTGAGTGCTTGAGATGGTAGTTCTGGCAATTAGAAAATAAACAGGAGCTATAAAATAATTAGAGTACTTGGGGTATCTTTGGTAAGATCTTAGACCCTCAGTGTAGTACAGGAATTGCCTGAAGTAGGTCTTGATAGTAAGATATTCTAAAGTATGGTTTAAAGCAGTATGGTCTGAGGTGGGACTTCAACTTCTCATAACAATTCTTTTCTTTCCTGCCCATAAAGGCAATGTCAGCCTATGTTCTGTGAGAGCAGTCCCCAGCGGATGGCTGAGGTGGCCAGCAGCCCCATCTGCAGCAGAGCGCTGACCTTAGAGGGGCCTAATGCCCTGGGGAGAAATGGTATTTGTTTAGCTTTTAAATGATTAAATTGGGATTAAGTTGGATATGCAAAAGTCTGTCATGTATTTCATGTTCTCAGCTCAAAGATTAAATAACTGTTTCCCAGGATGTAGGAAGAAATCTTAATATGGACCGAAGAGCAGTACTCTTTTGTTTCCAGGGAAGCACGGGAGACTTGTGTCTCTGATCCAGCTGCAGAGGGTGTTGTTCATGGGAACGGCTTTGTACAGCTTGATCTTTCCTTGTCTGAACCAGTGAAGAAATCTCTCAGGGTATCTAAAGGGCAGAGGTAGAGTAGAGGAACGTAGAGGAACGTAAATGAGTTTGGAATGGCCAGGCCAGCCTGGGTTAATGGAAGTAGGAGAGCTTTGTAAACACCAGGACTCATTTGTGCAGAGCACAGTGGTGATACAGCTACGCTGCTTCCAGTACCAGAGCGAGCTAAGTCAGCGCTACCTTTGGTATTCACTGCCCTGTGTCCTACTATGTTGATTCCCTCACAAAAAGTTAAGAAGACCAAGCCTTTAATGAGGCGTGGGCAGGAGCCCAGAGCCCCTTCTGTTCAGTGCAACCTGGACAAAGACTCTGAGACCTTGGCAGAGCATGGCAGCATCTCTGGCACCGTGGGAAGATGGACTGCCTGTGCAGCTCCTGATAGGAGCTAAATCCCAAAGGCTGGGGAGTATAGCGTGTGGGAATCCTACAGGGAGGTCAGCAAACCCGTGAGGGGTTTTTCTATGCTTGGTCTTGTGAAGGAGGGAAAAATTGCTGGGCAGTGGCAGAGTTCAGATTATAGCAAGGCAGAGCTTAGGCTCTCCAAGAAGCTGCATACCTCTACTTCCGCATTTCTTATCTCTTTGTTTGTTCCCATATGAGTTTGACATACCTTGGTAATATTTGGAGCTCTAGGTTGTACCTCCAGTTGCACATGCAAGTGGTGTATGCAGGCTAGCAGAAAGCAAAGAGGACAGGCTGTTGTTACCCTGCCCTGGAACTGTTTCCAGAAGTGACTCTGTAAAAATGACAGCAGGAGGTTCTTACACTTGTTCTCTCTCAATCACTCTCAGATAAAACTTTGCTTAGTTTACAAGTCAAAAGGTGATTTTTTT
The DNA here is from genome assembly GCA_011076525.1 of Nettapus auritus. Lineage (NCBI taxonomy): Eukaryota > Metazoa > Chordata > Aves > Anseriformes > Anatidae > Nettapus > Nettapus auritus. The sequence goes on from CM021774.1 coordinate 11,373,988, forward strand.
AACAGCCAATATTTCAAACTCTCACATTTGGGTTTGACAATCAAGCTGTTTTCTGTCTGAATCTTACTTCATTGCCAGTAATAAAAATTCCAGCTCGCTCAGCCATGGTTATATTGGTTTTGCAGAGCTAACAGTAGTAAAAGCTTGTTTTTGTCAGCGAAGTTAGCAAGATTAAGTCTCAAAGAAATGTCACCACGGCAACAGATGTATAGGAAAGTGCTCTTTCTTGTTGGTGACTTATCTTGGACCAAGCACTACTGAAACAACTAAGTGCTTGTTTTACCATCATCAGCCTTTGCTCTTTCCCTTTCATAGGTAAAGGAAAAAGGATCTCGCTGTGAAAGTGTTGTTACGGCTTATGCAACTTATTATGCATTACTGACTACTGCAACAAAAATATTCCATGTTTTAGGACATACCTCCTTCTTTCTTGGTTTGAGTGCCAATATTTGAATTTCAGACATTAAATCACATATTATCAAGCAGATTTTTTTTCTCTCATGGAATTCTGAAAGCTCCACTTAATTGCTGATGGGATCCATTCTTGTTACATGCCCTCTGTTTACTATTATTTCCTTCAATAGCATCATGCAATTTCTGTTCTGATTTAATCCTTCATAGAGGTGACAACTGCATTTTGAAAAAAAAAAAAAAAAAAACTTTTTGGATTAAAGGAAAATGCAAAATATATCTGCTTAACTTTAATCTGTTTACTTTGCAGTCTGTCACCGGAATTATCCATCTTCCCAGCCTCCTGCTGTTTGTCATTTTCGTCCTGTTACAGAGATTGTTATCAACAGACAAATGCTCCTTTGAAGTAGGAGTGTAATTTCAAAATCTTGTGTACATTAGTCCTATTAACAAGAATCTGTTATCTTTTTCCCTTTCACTTTTAACTTTCAGATGTGAACAATACAAGTATTTTATGGTACCATAAAATAAAAATTTCACAAATTGAGGCAGTGTCTTTTGAAGATAGAGAAAAAGCCCATCAGCTGTGGCAAAGGCTGTTGCTGCAGCAGAGTGATGCAGTCCCTCTGTGATAGCTTCCTTGATCTTCTGTTTGAGAGTTGTGGGATGTCTCTCGGCTTTTTAATTGTGGCACTTATTCTTGCTTATGGTGGTGCAGAAGGCAAGGGAATTGATCATGCCAACCCATGCAAGAGCAGAGCCCGTGCAAGCTATCCCATATTGACATTGCTGTTGCAGATAAATTGCTGTTAGCAATGAGAACAAACTTTAATGGAGAAAAAGCGAACAGGAAAGATTACAGTATCATAAATCAGCACGTGTGAACCCTGAAAGTGCAATTTGGCGCTGGGGGAGGAGAACGGCTGTCTGTTCTGCACAGACGTGGCCCAGCACTAGGCCTTGACCTGGAGCAAGGCTGCGGCCTGCCGCCTGACTTGGCCTGTCAGAATAATGTGCCCATGTCAGGCAGGCTGCCTTTTATCTGCCTTCATGGATCTCACACGTGGGCAGGCAGAAAACTGTGGGACAGTTGAATTGTTTTACTATTTAATTACTCTGTTTTCTGGAGGTGCTAAAGCCCATTTGTTACTCCATTACTGGAAGTAGCCTGGTGCCTGTGCGAAAGCTGGACATTCATTTGTTAAATGATGGCATACCTGGGTACACAGGTAGATGCCAGAATTTCTTACATTACAGCTGGAAATACAGTTATCACAAACTTGAAAACATGTTATTTGGTGCTAGTGATAAATAAATTTCTGCATTATGACAGAAGAAGGGATATGGCCTTCCAGGGACTCCATAAAAGCAGTGTGGTTGATACCAGTAGGAAGATTTCATAGTCTGGTTTCTTTGTAGACTGAAACATCTTCTCCCCTTTAACCAAAGGCAAAGGGACTTTTCTAACAACTGAATCACAGAATATCCTGAGTTGGAAGGGACCCACAAGGATCATCACGTCCAACTCATGGCTCCACACAGGACTACCTAAAAATTAAACCATGTTTCTGAGAGCATTGTCCAAATGCTTCTTGAACTCCAGCAGGCCTGAGACCATGGCCACTTCCTTGGGGAGCCTGTTCCAGTGCCCGAATGTAGCGTGCCTTCTGCATTGTAACTTATGGAGAGCAGATAGGAGACAGATACATGGAACGAATGAGATGCTGTTAGCTTGTAGCGGGAGCAAGATTGTGTCTTGCTATGTAGACAGCCATGCATTTGTAGTCTCCTGAGAAACCAGTGAAGACTCCTCCAGTAGGGCATGTTTCAGTGGCTGGCAAGTATTTATTATGTGCAGTGTCTAAACTCCTCAGTCTCTAGCCTCGTTAGAGGATAGACACCCATGTCTTGTTTTGGAGTCAGCGTCTCCATTAATTAGAGATTCCGGTAATATTCACTTGAGGGTTAAACTGCTCCCAAAGGGTTATTTCCAACGTTGTTTTTCTTCTGCTCTTTCTCCTCCCCAGTATATTCATTCTACTAAGAACCTGTCTCACCCCCTGATGGGGTTTATGTCCAACCTCCAGTGACAGTGCTCATTCCTCTTTATTGCAAGGACTGCTGTGTCCAACAGAAAGCCCGGCTTGCAGCAATGAGATAAATTAAAATGAGCACTTATCAGTGTGAGGAGCTCTGTACTGAACTGACTTTGAAGCTGTTTCCCAACTGCCTGCTGCTGGGTCCAGCTGTCTGTCCTGATTTGGAGCAGGAAGCATCATTTGGAGATTATTTTGCCTATGAAGTTTGTACTGTGGAGGCTGTTAGTCCTTGCTGTTGATTCTAAGCCCCAAGCAGATCAATAGTGAACACAGGAACATAAACAAAACCAAATTAGACACTGCCAGTTTGAGGTTTCCCCCTCTGTGGGGCCCTTGTGGTTCATGGGCTCAAGCTGTGAATCAAGGCGACTGTGTTGCCACAGTGATCTCTTAACCAATGGCAAGTGTTGCGTTCCATAGGCTCAGCATGGCTATTTCATTAAATTTGGCAGAGGAACGTGATTTGCTGTGATCTTTCTAGCACTGCTAGTTTTTCTTGCAAAGTTATCAACTCAAAGGGCTCCAGTGTCTGGGTTCAGTGGGAGTTTGGGGTTCGTTTTTTCTTTCTCTTCTTTAGACCGAATGTGTTCGTGTTCCAGGTGTAAAGTTTTGGGATGCTAGTGTGATTTTTTTTTTCTTACAAAGCCTACACAAAAAAGATTTTGCACTAAACAGGCTGCCTTTTATAGTCTCTGTTGGTTACAGACTGAGGCCATTTCAGTTTACATTTGCCCCATTCCTCACAGTGAAGATTATTACTTTCTTCTGCCTTTTCCCCTAATCTGTTTGTTTATTCCCATATATTTCTGGAATAGTTTAACTAAAGCTGGGAGTTCAGTGAAACTTTCTGGCTCAGACTGCCTCGTGCTTCTGTGTGAAGTATCCCTTCATGACACTCAATTTGCTGATAGCCTTCCTTTGGAAAATGGACTCCATTTCCAAGCTTCTTTTGGGAGCTGCAGGAGAGGATACCTCTTATTCTTCTTCCTTAATCATTGTAAAAGGCTTATTCCTGGAGAAGCTCTGCAGGCTCCCACAACCAACAGTACTGAAAACACGCATGACAATGAGTATCTCTTCTGATCGAAGTCTTTTTTTTTCCTTACTGAATTAAAACATGAGTACCCAATGCTGATTTAGGAGATTACACTTTCTGGGTAAAGCAGCACTCAAGTGGCATTTCTGATGATCTGTATAGTGTACAAATACTCAGAATGAATACCTTAACTCTTCCTTTTGATGCGGAATTAACCTTTTAGCTGACACATCTGTGCTTTTGGGATTATTCAGATATAGAGAAGTTAAGAAAATGGTCAATATATACATCTTCAATTTTTTTTTCTGTACAGCCTTAGGTAGCTCAGGCCATATACACATTGCTAACGAGAAGTGATAGACTTCCAACTGTGCTGTCGGAGTTAGGGTCATTGGCAGCAGGATGAAGGAAGGCTGCCAGGTACCTGCTGTCTTAGCTGCCTGGGAGAGCAAACCCTCCTGGATCAAATGGTGGTAGATTCTAGGTAATAAAAGAAGATGAGTTTGTTAAATTAAGCTTTCACATTGTTTTTAGTGGCTCTTAAACAAGGCTCTTGAGCCATTTGGAGAAAAAAAAGGCAATGGTAAAAAAAAAAAAAGGAATAGTTAGTAGTCCTAAAAAAAAAAAAAAAAATAGCATTCTGGACATGAAAAGCTATTTTCTGGCCCTTGCAAACTGGATAAACTTCTGTGGGGTGAGTGCTCTTGTTTGTCTATGTGGCCGATTAGCATCAGCCCTCTACCCAAGGTTGTTGGTCTGTGTCAATCACATGTGGATCTAACGAAAAATGGCATTCAGCAGCCAAGTCCAGTTTCTGATGACTCAGTTGGTAGGGTGTGCAGCCAAGATATGTGCCCTTCAGTGACATGAAAACCACAGCCTTTTGTGGAAAACAGGGCTCTTTTCCTTTCCATAAAGCAAGTGGAGCAAAAGAGTTTGCAAATATGGCATATTTTCTAGATAATAAACTTGCTTTTTAAGAGCATGCTGTGAAAAAAAAATTATTTTAAAGAAATGTCACTAAGAAAAATAAAGCAGTTTATAAGTGTATCCAATTGGGTCAAGTTCTTACGTACACAATGAAGAGATGCAAAATGTCAGTGTGTGGTGTTTAGTAAGAAGCCAGTTTAAGAAAAAAGTTAACTCGTAGGAAAAAAGATTATACAAGGCTGTGAATGTGTCCGTTCTCTTGTCTTCATGTCAGTCAAGTCTTACTCTTAACATAAACCAAATTTTGTATTGAAATTGTTATATCCAGAGAAAGAAATACTAAGTTGGTATGTTTTCTAACCAGAGTAAAATTTTATTCAGTGCCAGGCCTGAAATTTAAAGCAAATTTTAAACCAAAATGGTTTTAGAAGGATGTAAATCACTTACACATAAATAATTTTTCCCAATCGCTCAGCACTAGCAAGGTTTAAACCAAATTCTTTTTGAAAAATACTGGTTTTGTGTCTGAAATAAGAATGATCAGCATTTCATCATGTGAGTATACATTTGTTTGCTAATGCATCTTATTGAAAAAGGAATTTTAAACAACTATACATCAGTCTTGTTGCATATAACCTGCTCTGCAGATAATTAACTGTTATATAAAAGGAAAAAAAAAGGGGAAAAATGGAAATTTGGAAAAAAAAAATGTCTAGACAATCTCCACGTTCAGACGAGCTTTAGAAAACCAGCAGCAGGAATGGGGCGGGGAGGGAGGAGGACCAGAGGTGGGGTGGCCAAGAGAAAGCCTGGGGGGAGAAGGAGCTGAGCCACTTTGGGTAAACTCGTGGGTCACTCGTGCAACTGCCTGAATCGCACGTTTGTTACAGATAACTGCGGGTTAGGCCGTGAGAGTGTGGTGATAGCCTTGTCAGTACTGTCTGATGCAACGGGAAATAATTGATGCTCAGACCTTCCCCTCTGTGGGTGAAATCTGTAGATACTTTGATGGGGATGCCAGGAGTGAGCCTATCTGAATGTGTTTTTCCTCTTTAGTGTACATGCTTAATTCAGTTGTTGGGTGAAAGTGCTCTGAGGAGGTGGTCAGCAACTGATAAAGTCACACTAGAATTGTAGCGAAGCTACTTTTTATATCTTTAAATAAAAAAGGAGTTATGCCTGAGATACAACATCTATCTCTGCAGTTAATCAATAGAGTATTAAAGGTAATTTAAATCTTTAATTACTTTTAGATACAGAAAAGATTAAGTTCTTGGGAGGAGTACAAATTACTGAACTTTTTTGCAACTTTTGCAAACAATGTGAGCATTTTCATCTTTTCTGTGTTAGAGAGATATCCCTAAACCCAGTGTCTTTTTCCTTTGGAAAAAAAGGAATGTCTCTTTAAGGACTGAAATCAGAAGCAGAAGCTAATGCTACCTGGATGAGAAGAGCATTTCTGAAATCACTTTCTGGGTTTTTCTATAATCCCTCCATCTCTTGTTGCATGTTTTCTGTTGTGTAATGGTACATATTTGTGCTCAAACTCAGTCAGCTTTTTAGCAAAAATTGGACCGATTGAATGTCTTGATTTCTTAAAACAGTGGATTCTGGCTTTTTTTTTCCTTACTTGTCCTCTGAACTGTCAGCAAGGAAGATTTAAGGACTTTCAGTAGAGGTTTAAACGACTGGCTTTCTATAAACATTGCAGCTTTCCAGTTGTATGTGTAATGTTCGACTTGCTGGTGCTTTGTAACAAAATCCCAGACTATTTATTTCCCTCTTTTTAATATTAACAGAACATTTTTGAGAATGGAAATAACATCTTATTATACAGAGCTCTGAAATTTATGGCAGTTTGTGATGTTCTTTAGCTACCTTAGAAGCTTTGTGTAGACAACCAAATCGTAATTTTTAATAATAGTGCTACTTACGGGGTCTATTTTTAAATTATTAATTTTTTCCTTCTGATGTTTTTAACCATTCTGTTTATCTTAGAGACTTCAGAGCTATCCAGTAATACACTATTAAAATAATAATCCTGATGGCTTGGATATCGGGACAAGGTTTCTGATTTAAAAGAAAAAAAAAAAATCCAGACTTTTAAAACAAGGGATGTTACCTAATCTTTCCCATATGGACATTTTGAAAATGAGAAACATTTTCTTAAATAGTAATTCTTCAAATGCAGGTAACAACAAAGCTGTGAATTTGCAAAACCAGCTGAAATGAAATGATGAGTCCTGGAAGAGTTTGCCGTTAAATTAGCTAGTAGTGCTTGCATTGCCGTCCAGAACGTTGCTTTCAGAGTCTTAAATAAAAACAGTAATAAAGTAGTTATACAATATGGTGTTAGTGAAAAGGGAGATACCCAGAAAATACTGCCTTTAGGAAATGAGTTAATTAGTGAGCTTTATTTCTCAAATTATAATTTCTGAGATATTTTTGCAGTATCAGAAGATTTTTTTTTTCTGTTATGGAACTCTGATATGGGCAATGACTTTGTCCTTTTATGCCAATATTCTTATAAAATTAAAACAATTGAAGGGTGTTATCCTTGCTTTTCTTCATATAATCTTTCTGTATCGTACCTGCTACTTGGTTTATGTTTTTTTCTGAACTAAGAATTTTCTTAATGCCATACGTCCGTGGGAAGTGCGCTGAGACAATGGAAGGAGTGATGGGTCAGCAGCCAGTTTTTTCCCAGTAGTGCTTGTGAGCAGCTCATCTAAATCAACCTGGTTTCCTGCCCTGTGTAAAAACCTGAGAGACCTCACGAAGCTGAAGCCAGTAAGGTTCAACTGAAATTGCTTTAAATTAACTGAGGCCAAAGCAGACGTAATTTTATAGGAATTTATTTTATGGTGGGGTTTGTAGAGTCATTTGCTGTAAATGTTTCCTGATGCAGTACACTAACAAGCACTTTTTTTGTTTTATTGTTATTTTATCAGACTTCAAGCATTGGCTTTAATTTGTCATTTCTGTTCTGCCTCAGGGTAATGTCTGTTTGTGCTTAGCTGTGTGTGAAATCTTCAGCCCAATGGGTTCCATTGCTTGTAGGTGTGGTACCTTTATGAAAGACTTATTTGGCCCATGTTAAAGCCCTGGAAATGTTTCCTGTGAAAATCTGTAATACCTTGGGACCGGGAACTTGACAGTTGTCTGTAGTTTGATGGGTCTAGGCTGTCCTGAAGAATCGTATCTGATGTGAGGCTCTGTGGAAGAAACATTGGGCAAGAATTTCTTCTTGATGGGTGGCTCTCTTTATTAGTTTTGTTTGTTTGTTTTAATTTTCTGTCTGTAAATATTTTTCTATCATTTAAATGATGTTGACATTATATGGGAACAAGCAGTGTTTACAGAGGGAGGAGAAAATTAACATTAGATTATTTAATCGAGGGAGAAATTGTACATTTCACTAAGTATGCTGCTCGCAGGGAAGGGAAAAACTGCAGAATTGGAAGGAATCACATTTGTGTCAAGTTCCACCAATGCTTGAGAAGGACGTGCAGAATATAATTACAAAAATGTGATGTTAATAGGAAACACATAATTTAATCTTTTTTACTTTTTATGGCAGTTAATAAAAAAGAGCATTCTGTGTGTAAATCCACATATATAGTGATTCGAATGTTGCAAGAAGCGTATTTAAAAGTAAACCGAAATGTTGGTACACATAAAGTTATTTTTAAACTTCAGTAAGTTCTGTTCTCCATTGTTTAGAAATACCCAAAGGAAATGGCTGTATGTAATGGATTAACAGTTTATACATTTTCCTGTCCACAGCTGAAAAAAAAATAAAACTGTTGGTGTATGGACTGTGAGCACTCGGTATCCAGCTATAAATCTCACAGGCTTTAATTTGTAGTGATTATCATATCTTTTCCAAGTATTTCAAGCCTGTTTTTCCTTTATGGTATTGTGGACATTTTTGTCAAAACGTATTATGAACTGGTAGCACATGGCAACTGGATTTATTAAATAACAATTTATTAAGATGTCATTAAAATATTACAGCCAGCTGCCAGCTGCGGAGCAGTTACAATAGTCGTAATGTGCGTGTTGAAGCTGTGGGCTACTCCTCAGCTTGGGAGCTGTCATTTTTATACATTCTGTATTTTGAAAACCTTCTGCCTTTCAGCCCTACTTATTTTCATTCCATCCCTTTCCCCCAGACCAAAATCTTACCAAGCAAAACACCCAAAAAGACAGCCTACCCTTTGGCTAGCGTGCTCCTTGCCAGGACCACAGATAATTAAAGACTATCGGGTTCTGTAAAGAGTCAAATTCAGAAGTGTTTTTATTTTTTAAGCTCAATCTCAGGGAGAGCAGAGCGTTATTAGCGTTTTCAGACTTCGTTTGACTCAAACAATTTGGGCCTGTTCCCATTGACCTAATTAGAAGCAGCCCCAGAGCAGGGGTGTGAGGGGCCGGGCCTTGCCTCCCGCCTGGCCCCGGCGTGGCCGTCGCGCGGCCCCGCGGGTGCGGAGCTGGTGCGGGGCCCGCAGGAGGCCTGCAGCAAAGCGAGCCCGGGAGCTGGGGGGAATGGAGGCCGCTGGCGGATTGAGGCCGCGTTGGACTTATGTAATGCGATAATTGTGGAGCAAATGTGGCTCGTTCCCTTTTCGTTCCTTGTTTTGAATGCCTCTCTTCAGAGTGTTTGAGCGTTTTATGGAAGACCTTTTGGTTGGCTGGAAAAGGAGGACAACATCTCTTTCTATAAATGGAATAATAATTGCACTGTGCGCTGGCCAGCAGCGACCAACATCTGGATCCTGGTTATCGGTTATCTTTTAATCATAAATATGTAAAACGTCTTTCTTCTCAGTTGCTCTTTGCCAGAGCCCAAGGCGTAGTCAGGAGGGTAGAGTTATTGGCTGTGTGCTCCTCGCCTGGAAAATCGGGAGAGAGATGGCAGAACAAGCAGTGATGGCAGGCCAGGATGGCATTCTGACTCAGAAACTAAGAATTCGTGCTGATCAGTAGCATTTTTACCCTTGGATGTTTAAGAATAAATAGAGAATAAAGAAAACATAAGAACATATTTTGGATGTTGAAAAGAAACACATTGCACGTCAGCCAAAGGTGCAGCATAGATGGTGAAAATAAGCTAGATCCACGCAGACAGGGACGGCACAAGTCTCGCTCCCTCCTGGGGCTGAGAATGGCTGTGCCTCCGTGCCGCTCCGCATTGCTGCTGCTGGTGAAGGATGTTGGTGAAGACTTCTGTGTCCCTTTCTTTTAAGCAGATTGTGACTGTTCCTTTGAAAGGTGTAATAGCAACTTGAGTGCAGCAGATACTTTATACTGATCTGAGCCAAAAATAAATCTTTTCCCAAAGAGGAAAAGTGTTAAAACTAGCAGTACGGTAACCTTCACAGAGGATGTGAAGCCTCATAAAAATCAATTCCTAATTAGTGTAAGAATTTTGGTTGGAATATGATCTTAATGCATTCCCATGTTGGAATTTGCAGCTATGTATTTTCGGGCTTCCTCTTCCAGCAGTAGGGTCGTGGTGGTTGGCTTTCTTTTTTCAGTAGCTGGGTTGGTTTTAACTTTTTTTTCCCCCCTTCTATGCATCAGTGTAACTAAATTGGTCTTAAGTCCTTGTTAGTAACATACGAGCTCTTTAAAGAAGACTATGTTGATTTGGTGCAGCTTAATTTAGTGGAAAAGGATGGGATACTTTCACACATTCTAGTTGCTAGCACTTTAAAAAAAAGTTTCAAAGACCTGTCTTTTTAAAATGTGACCTTTACCTTCTTAATCTCGAGGGAGAGAGAGGCTGGAAAAGCAGAGCTGACTTCTGCAGTTACGATAAACAGACATTTATCAAGCGTAGTCTGCCTCCACGCTGGGTTGTGGAAGCCCGTGGCATCACATTTCAGGTGAATAGAGCTCTTACTTAGGGCTCTATCCCACAGAAAATATTTGAGGTTTTTCAGGCTATACAACCCTAAAAGATGCAGATTTCAGCTTTGCAGGAGGCTGACCAGTGTAAGGGGAAACTGGCCTGCTGTGGAAATCTGAAGCCAACACTTCAAGCATCGTCAGCGCAGGTTTGGAGAGTGGTACTCGCAAACCCACGCTGTCAGCAGGTCAGCCACCACCACGCTGCAGCCTCTTCCCTTGGGAAGGTGCTTGGGTCTTCCAGGGCTGCTGGGAAAGCTGGGGGGTGGGAATGGATGGACACGAGCATGGGATGCACAAGACAATATGGGGAGGGAAGTAAAAAGAGAGCTCTGTGGTTGTAAAAATGGAAAGAAATCCAAATAGGCAAAGTATTCTGAAAGATTGGAAGGATTCTGTGGGAAACAAAAATGAATTTGAGAAAGTGAGCATGGAGAAAACGGAGACCAAAACTGAACAGAAATGCTAGAGAAAGTGGATAGAAAGGAAGGAGAAAACTGGGGTGTATCATGTGTAATACGCCCCACGTGAAAAATAACGAACCAAGGATTTGGCAGTTGCTAAAAGAAAAAAATCTGAACGTTTCTGTCCTAGCTTTGGTCGAGGGGAGACCTCAAACGCTATGCTTTGAATACTGCAGAGCACACACACTTTTTTGAGTATTTGCCATGGGTAGCCTTTTTTTTCCTCTCCGTGGACTGGCAGCTATGGAGATTCATTTCAAAACAGATCAAAACTTTAAGAAATGTGGCTGCTTTTTATTTTAGTTCTAAATCTGCTTGCATGGAAAAACAGTGGAATAAACTCTTCAATTTAGAGATTAAAAAGGATTCTCTTTGAAGGGTGAAACCAATTTTTTAAGTTGAGATGAATTATCTGGCGAGAAAAGTTTTTCAAAAAAGTTCAAATAAATGTGCTTTGATAGCAGTGAGGAGTTTTAACAGGTGGGTGGATTGAAGTAGATTTAGTGTTCTCATGAGTCTGCGCTACTAGAAATGCAACAGCATGGCAAAAATCTCATCGCTGAATGATTTAATGTGAACAGAGTCTTAGGAAGAATTATAGCCAAATGGTATCATTCTTTAAGGATGTCACCAAAAGTTGAGTCCTGAGCAAAACCTACTGTCTCCCGCTCTTTATCATGCTGATCAATGCTAATTTATTTGCATTTCAAAAAAGTGAGTAGCCCAAGGACAGATAGAGAATAGGATTTTGCACAGACTAGTCTAGAGAAGTGCTTTTTCAGGTGGTACTCCTTTTGTGCTTACAGGTACAGCTTTGTGTTGATGGGTGACTTGGCAAGGCTTTCATTTTCTCTTGCTTTAGTTTTTCCAAATTGTAATGCAGCAGTCCCTCGTTGCAGATCTTGCAAGTGTAGTGCTGCTAGAATGAGATAAAAGGTGAGTTTGTGGTCAAGGAAGATACACAGCCATGTCTTTGGCTGAGTGATTTTACTAACTGGAGATCAGATTGTGAACTCCTCGGGCTAAGGACTCTTTATGATGTGTTTGTACAGTATCTAGCAGAGTGAGCTCTGGCGTGCCATTGGAGTCCTTGGGCTCCATCACAGCACAAGTAATGAATAGTAAGTAGGTAGGTGGCGGTTGTACTGCTTGGCTGCCCTGCGAGATTTTAACTCCTCTTTTATCGACATATATGCCGGAATTTCCTTGGCATCAGCCTCAAAATAAGTACTTCTGTTTGCCTGAAGGAGTTCTGCTCCAGCTGCTTACAGTATTTAAGGCTGAGATCCTAAGGAGGCTACGCACAAGCGACTGTAAGGGCTGGCTTTGGAAGTTAACAATGCTGCAATTACCACTTAATGTATTAGAAATCCAAACCTAGTTCTGTAAATTAGTGCAAAATATTTTCTGTACCTTCTTGTTTGCTGTTTTTCCTCTGGTATCTCTAGGATTGTCAACGCATTATTACTTTAAATTTCATGCAATTATAAGAGGCCATGTTAAACTAAGCCCCAGAGCTATTTGCCTTTGCTTTCTAGCATAACTGGTAAGATGGAAAATAAGACTTGATTTGGTTCAGCCTTAAAAACAAGATAAAAAAGATTGTACATCAGGTAGGAGTTTGAAATCCTGTTTCTGCTGATTAGGTGGTAGTCACATGGCCGAGACTAACTCACCTGCATATCAAGTTAGACCTTATTTAATGAGAATTTCTCAGACGAGTGTTTTCCCTGCTTTTTCATCACACGCTGTTAAACAAATTGGAGGAGACTGGGGAGTCCAGTGTTCATGCAGCTGTGGCAGCCTCGCAAAAGCGTCCCGACCCACGTGGGAATGGCCGTGCTGCATCCGTCTGGTTATGGGCAGCACGGGGCAGCGAGCTGCTCGGTGCGCTGGGGCTGGCACCCTGCTGCTTGTGCCTGCCTTGATGGTATCTATCACTGCTAGATGCACTGCTAAAACACATACTAGCATGAAGTGAGGCATTCTCGTTTAGATGGTCGAAAGTGTGCATTTTTTCCTCTTTTTTTTTGGTTCTTCCCCATACATCTTCAGTCTATGGCAGTACTTTCGCTTAGCCCATGATTACTTTCTAGGTTATCTTTTTTGTTTGGGATCTTGTCGGTTTGGAGGTCTAAATTAGTGTTCGTGTGTTTGTACACACTGTGTTACTGACCTGCTCAAAGACCTTGAACAGAGTAGGGACATGGGTCCTTACTTTTTGTGCCGTCCTTTTGCAGGACTGTGGTTTTACCATTTCAAGCTCTTTGCTGGGCATAACTGCAGGGTCATTGGTCTGAATATCCAGGGTAGCCCATAGACTTAAAAAATATATATCTGTTTACCATAATTATTATTCTCTAGTCCCCTGAAATGTAGCTGTTTTTTGCTGAGAAACCTCATATTTTTGTTAGCAATTCTTCATCTTTTAGTAGTTCTGTCACTATTGAATTTTTAGATCTAACTGTTCTTTTGGGCAACTTATATATATGCAAATATACATACAAATGTATATGTGTTTATTATTTATTCTTGGACCATTTCTAATAAGCCATTTGCTGGGAATGTTGTCTTCACTGCAGGGAGAGAGGAAGTCAGGATATGTTTCTTCCCACTTGTGGTGGGAAGAAAAAAAAAAGCTTCTCAGCCATACCCCAGGCCTGCAGCGACCGCTGCCAGCTTGCGTGGCACACAACCTCTAGTTTCATTTTCCAGCTTTGCATTTAAAAGACCTTGTATCTGCTTTTTTACCTGTCTACTCATTTTGTATTGGAAAGCTCCTTTAACAGTTCCCTCTTAAATATTGCTTGATCCAGAGCCCATTTAGATGAATGAATCCATTCAATCAGAGGAGGAAGCATATTGTTAAATGCTGCTCCAGAGGAACTGAGACTGGGGTGACTCTTTGAGCTGCGTGCTTCTGTTTGCCACAGAAACTATATATTACATTTAGATAGGATTTTTGTTTGTTGTTGGTTTGTTTTGTTTTAAAGCAAAATCTACTCCCACCTTTTCCAAAATGGGACACCCAGATAATAATCTTTCAGAGATGTGAGGGTAACTTTCAGTGTGGTTTTAAGAACTTTTTTTTTTTTTTTTAATTTTATGCACTAGTTTTATTTTGATATCTGGCAAAGGAGAAAAGACAGCTGGATCATGGCCTCAGAATTAACACTGACTGAGAAATTTTAAAAGAAATAAAAGCATTATGGCTTTTGTTTTGATAATATGTGGAATTAGCTGTTGTAGAAGCTAATAACATTGAAGCTGTTGACAGAAGGCAATACATGCGAGGAGCTGCTGGTACAGAAAATCTTGGGCCAACACATTGCTGTTGTGGGGGAATACTGATAAATTCTCAACCGCACACGTTTCACTGTGAAGATGCACAGTGAAGATGTGGAGATCGGCATCAGTATGGGTGATAGCGTTGCGTCTTCCTCTTTCTGAAGAAGTCTGTGATTGAAATCATTGCTCTTGAGGTTGGCATTTCTGCTCTGCTCTGTTTTCTACCGGACTGAGTGCCCTGCGTAACCTGGGCAGGCTGTGCCCACCTGGGAGGGGAGCACATGGAGCACCAGGTGTCTGCAGGGGCTGCTCTGATGGTGCCCGGAGATGCTGCCAACATCTTCACAGCTCTAACTCCACTTGCTCGGCAAGGAGCCATCGGCATGTAATGGCATCTCACTCTTTTAATAGGAGTCTTTAGGTTGAGGGAGACAATGCATTTACTTGGGATGCTAGTTAGCCTAGCACCAGTACAGAGGTCAAGAGACATTCAAAAGGCAGAAGAATTTATATATGATGACTTCATTTGTACTGGGCATTCAGAAGAGAATCCTAAGGTCAAATCTATTTTGAGTCTGAGAAATCTCTTCTTGTCAAGCGCATTGTTTTGCACATGGCTGAACGCTTTTTAGTGGGTGCTGTGTAGCTGCATCCCTAGCTGTTCCCAAAGAGGTGCCCAGCAGCCTGTTGCAGTGATTTTCTTTCTCATTCCTTCCTCAGTTTGCAATTTCTGGTTGGTTTTGTTCTGTTAGCTGTCCTTCCAGACAGTAGCACCACGGCAGACGTATTGACCCAAGCTGACAAGAAATGGCACTTCCTGGATGTTGCTTTTCTCTTTCTACTTCTCTTCCCCAAGTCAGCTGCTGTGGACAAGCAAGAAAAACACAAAGGTGATGTCCAGCATTTGAAAGCTTTCTGCTGCTGATGTGGGGCAAACCAGACACAAGCCTCAGACCAACTTCCTGAAAGGCTCAAGGGCAGTAAGTTATATAAACAAGAACGTATCCAAATTTGTGCCGCAGCAGCAGATGACAGGATGCTGTGTGAAGCTGGGGTTCAGTTTTGTCAAATTAGGCACTCATTTTTTTCTTTAGTTATGAGCGACAGCTTCAGTGCTGTTACAAACATTTTCAATATTTTGAGAGTAAAAAAGAGAATAGAATGGAGGTGGTTGGAGAACAAAAACAAAGATGAAAAGGTACTGTATTGGGAAAGTACCTGTACTAGCTATTGACTTAAGTCACACAGTGAAACAAGTTCTCAGGGCATTTGTCTTTGTGCATGATAGATGTCTGCTTGTCAAAAATGCACATACTGTGCTCTGAGTCAGAGCCATACAAAAAGTAAAATGTTTGATCTACAGCCTATTAGAAAACAAAGAGCCAATAAAAAACACATCATAACATCTTTTATCGTCCCTTCCAACAAAAGATGCCACCCAGCCACAGAGGTGCACTATTACTAAGTTTTCAACAGAGTGACGTAGTACTAAGTTAGGGTCATCAGTGCCCTGAGACCACTTCAGCAGCCCTCACTCACTTTAAACATGAGCATATTGCAGTTGGTTGGATGCTTCATCCCTCAGCTGAATCTAAATTGCAGAGAATTTTCTATAAGCCGGCCTCACGAGATGGCACAGGGATTGGAATTAAAGGAACAGATTTCTCCTTCTAATTCTGTCTCTGTTCTGACCAAGGAAGGGAGGTAAATGTCTTCTCCATGATTAAAGGCCAACCAGGAACAGTTTCAGTGTTGCTGGCTCAAACTATTTCATGTGTTTTTTGTGCTTTGAAAACCTGAAAGCTTTGACATGGTGCATACTATGAACTGATGCCAAGCTGTGACTAAACGATCTCATTAAAAATGCAAGGTAACTGAAGCAAATATTTCCTTTGAAGAAGCACTATCAGTTAAGTACTCATTTCCTCTTTTAAGTCTTACATTAAAGGGGCAAAGACAGGTGGGCTGATAAGAGCAAGATAAGGCTTGTTGAGTTAGTTTACCAGCTAATTTGGCAAAAAAAGCAGAGTCTTGTTTCATGCAGTTGTAAGAGTTTGTATCACTTGTATTTGTTGTGTGAGGCATCAACTGTCTAAATATCCAGTGTAATTGTGAAATGTTTTTGTGTGCACAGGTAACCTGATATATTTACATATTTTCCACAAGATGTAATATTAGTAAGATAAGATCTCACCTACATAGTACCCATAATCTCTGATGCTAATTCTAAGCCTCTAAGTAGGCTTTCCTTCACCAACAGTGAACCCAAACCATGTACAGTGGTGATGTTTGTCTTGGTATTACTACAACTGCACTAGAACCTGGGCATGCTTGGTGATAGCCCAATACTTGGCTCTTCTACATGCTCCACCAACAATGATCCCCAAAAAAACACCTGATGTGAGTCTGCTGTGTGTTTCTGAAATAATTCAGCCGTGCGTTTTCTTAAAATTAATGAACAGATGAAGTAATTTTTCTTAGTGGGACATTCTGGCTTGCACCATAGTCGGTGGATTGCTCCATGAGGAAGAGGTTCTTTGGCTAGAGAAGTAAAACAGCCCATGTTCTCAGTTGTCCTTGCCTGTTTCTTGTAAGGATCTGCTCTTTGAACTGGTTTGTGGTACCTGCTGCCAGCCATCTCCCATGCATGCAGGCAGGAGCCGCCTTCTGTGCTTGCTGCAGTGTAGCTTGGCCCTGACATCCTGGAGGAATGCAGTAGCTCTAGGATACGAGTGCAGCTGATGGCGTTAATGAGCAGTTTTATGGTAAGGTGAGCAAACTGTTTGGCATCTAGGTACACAGTATTCTTGGCAGGACCAACTTTAGTGATTAACTGTAATCCTGTCACTCATTTTTTTCTCAATTTCTCTCTCAAGTCATTTTAAGATACAGAAAGAAAAAATCTTTCATTGCTTTCCTAGCCAAAACATCGGTCACTTTGTAGAAGTCAAGAAAACAAACTTGCAAGCGTTCTGTGGCAGAACTATTGTGAGTCTGTTCTGCATAACAGACCCTCTCACGGATATTTTGCCCACAGATGTTAGGAGAATGTAATTGCAGTTAATAATAAAAATGTATACAGTAGTGTAAGGCTAAAGGCTAGGCCTGGAAGGATTCCCATTGGTTTTAATGGGCTTTGGATAGGGCCCTAAGAAAACACAGAAGACACTTTACAGAACAGACTAAAATCATGCTTAATTTTTTTTGGCACACCACTAGCCTTTGAACCTCTACCCTTTCCCTTTTCCATCCTGTAAAAATGCAGAAGTATTTTGATTCCAATATTCAAAGGTGCTATGAGGATCAGCCTCCCAGACTGGGCAGCCCTATCAAGATTTTGGGACGGTTAGCTCTGACGCACAGTATGTTATGTTGCTTTACAAAACACATAAACATCCCATTACTGCTCTAAAAGGTTTATTAAGTGAACGTATAGATTTCTTATTACTCTCAGGGGATTTCTAGCACCCAGTTGTGAGTCATAACATTAAAGTCTGGAAGGGAAGAGCATCTCTGAATTGTCTTTTACCTCTTGTTTTAGTGGTCTCCCAAGCTTTTCTCTGGGTCAAGATGCATTCAACTTTAGAAGATGGGAACACGAGGGATTACGAGACATCCGTGACTTTTTTCCATGAGAAAGTAATAATAAACTTTCAGTAATTTAAGGATAAGTTCAAGCTTTTCTCTGGAGACTTGTACATGTATTTGCAAATGAGATAGTTCTGATGTCTGCTAAGGAAAAAAAATATCTCACAACAGGAAAGAATTCGTTTGGAGGAATCTCTCCTCCGCTGCCGAGACTTTTAACCATTGTCTGCACTAGAGAAGCTTCAGGCAGGGTTCCCAGCTCTTCTCTGCAGGAACCAGCAGTGAGCAGAGCCCGTGGGTGCGTGCGTTTCCTCGTGCTGTTTGCAGCACTGTGACCGTTTGCTCAACAAGCTGTGAGGGCCAGATTCTGACCACATTGCGATCTAACGGGCACTTTGCCATTTTCATCAGTAAGGTTAGGATTCCTTCTAACGCAGTGGTGGGGAAACACCAGGGCTGTAAAGCCACATACAGATCTCACAGCTCTGAATCACGGGGCTGAGCAGGAGGAGCACAGTACTGAACTCGGGGCAGCCAAGGTGGCCCCGTCCCCACATGGGGCACTGCTGGGGGCTGGCTGGGCACCAGGGCTGGTGGCAGGCGCTGCTGGCGGATCAGGGACTGGCGGTGGCTGGCCGCAGCCCCCACTGACCAGGGGTGCAGTGTGGCAGGTGAATCGCCTTCGAAGTTTGGCCAGGTGTGTGTCACCAGTAAGAACCATTGCAGCAGCTTTTTCAAGTAACTGGTGTTTCATTAAATATGTTCATGGCCCATGAATTAAAAAAATGAATAAATAAATTGGAAACAGTTTCCTCATAACTTTTCCTTCTAATGTCATTAGCTAAATACATTGTTTGGAGTGCTGCTTATTAGCAAGTGTGCTTGCTGTAATGCGAAATATAGAGTGGTAACTCAGCATCTTTAAAATACAAGAGCAGTCTTGTTGAACATGTTCAAATATCAGCATTGCAATTCGAGTTCATCCACTACCTACAATCCTGGATTAGTGACCGTGGTGTCAGAAACCAGGCTCGCATCTCCTGCAAGGAAAAGCACACAGCTGAGGGGCATTCATTGCGTGCCGCCTCGCAGCAGTGCCAGATGATTGTGTCCTTCATAACTTTAAAGTTGTTGCTAGTCCCTCTGGTGTGCCCATTACACAACACAAATTGTTTTGCTCCATTTCCCTTCACTGTGCTTTCCCTCCTACCTTTTGTATTATGGACTGAGGTGCAAAAGGAGCCTTCACTATTTATTTATTTATTTTTATTTTGTGAGATGTCTGTCAGGATAATCACTGAGTCGTGAGTGGATCCTTCTAGCAGGTTTCTAACATTTTTTAAAACAGTCCTGGATTGCTCCGAGCAACAGAGGTAGTGAGATTTCTTGTGTGAGGCTTAGAAACCAGCTCTGCATCTGGTTACAATTTGCGACTGGATCTTGAGTTAGCTGTGCAACCCAGAAGGAGATAGCTTGGATGTGAGGAAGAGAAATTATTCCATTTGTGCCAAAGGTGACAGCTCTTCCCAGGAAACCTTTGTCCTGTCCCTGGTCAACAGGCAAGGGAGTATGTAGGGCCCCAAAATTATGTTATTGCCTTTATTTTTTTCCATCTCTGAATGTTCTTTCTGGGCATAAGTGGCCCTTTAATGGAATTATTTTTTCCTGTATCTCATCACAAGAGCTGCACATTCATCCTTGTGTTTGGAAAAGTTTCTAAATATTCACATAAGCTTCAACATTATTTATTTTCTTTTGTAGCTTAATAAAATCTTGAGTTTCATTCCGACCAGCTTTCTTGAGGGATTTACAGAAGGCAAGTGGGGCTGGAACACAAGGCTGAACCAAGAGACAAAGGAAAACAAACAGCTGTGTGAATACCTAGCATTTGCTTGGAATGCAATGATGCAGCTTCAGCGCTGCCTCTAAAAAAAGTTGGTAAATTATTAATGCTTGTAGGAGGAAATGAACATAGTAGTGGTTCTGCAGTGTCTGGGCTGCTCTGAAACGCCATGGATTTCTGCAGGCTTTTTCCACAGTCCTGTTGAGCAGCAGTTTTTACTCCAGCTGTTTGCTCCCGTGTTACATCTCCACCTCGTTCCTCCCGGCCGCAGCAGTGTGGGCGCGCTGAGGGGACTGCTCGTCTCCCTCTGGGCAGCTCCGCGGTGTCTTGCTAGGGAAGGAAATAAAGGTTAGACTGGACAGTGTTTCATTCCCCCGTTTTCTCTTCTTGTTTCTTGAACCCGCTCAGCAGATGTGAGGTACTTCTCTTCCGAGGGCTCGTGCAGCAGAGGTGACAGGCCCAGCCCTGGAGGTGGCGGTGTCCTGGGCCTCCCTGCACAGGGCGCCTCAGGAGCACCGGGTGGCATGGGGCTGGGGACACTCCTGGTGAAGTCTTCTGGGTCTTCTCTTTCTCCTGCTGCTGTACTTCAGCCCTTCTTGCTGGCAGGGCTAATCCAGCACCACCCATCTGTTTCAGGCATTTGCCATCCAGCTAATGTGTGTGCGCCTCCCAGATACTTCACAAATACGTTCTTCTTTCCCAGGTTATGGAGGAAATTGCCCGATAGCTGTGTATTCATGTGGAAAGTGAAGGAAGAAATAAAAGTTCAGCCCTTTTAGTTCTGACTGAGGTGAGCCCCATGGTGATGTTCTTCCCTGGGGAATAATTTCCGTGTCCAAGCCTAACACCAGAAAACCTCTATCTGGAGCAGCGTGCTGACATGCTGCTTGGCAGTTTCCTGCTTTTGTTGGAACTTAATTGGTGTGGGAGACTGATGCTGCAGGACAAAAAGGTTTGTAGGCAGCTGTTCTTCCTTGCCAGTGAAGGGTCAATATCTCATAGAGTAGAATCTCTTGTCTGGTGTAGGCCTGTAACAGAACAAGCACATTTGCTCCTGTCCCCAGCTGGACGTGGCTCTTGCAGGCCAGGTAGCATTGAGGAAAGGATGGCAGTGATGATTTCAGACTAACAATGTGGTGTTTTTTTCTTCTCTGAAGGTGTGATGATTGTATCTTTGCCACAATTTCTGTAATTTTTTTGAAAGTTAATTTTCAGAATAAAGCAGGAAAGGGGAATTTGGTATTTAGCTGTTTCTAGCCAGAGTAAATGATGATTAAATGAAAATTGACATTTAACTTTAAATTCCTTAAGATTCCTGAAGAATCTGGTATATTTTCTACCCAAAAAGAGTGCATTGGAAAGCAGCGTAGTAAGAGGGGAGGTATTTTACCCTTTAAAGTATCTAAGACTCTTTACAAAAAGTGAGGCACCATGTCTAAAAATATTCTAATACTCTTATTTGCAGATATCTCAGTGTAGTTTTATAGTGGAAATTTTATCATTAAATCAGATCTCTTCTGTGAAATGCAAACTAAACTGTTATAGAGGTTATATTCTGTGGGTTATTTGATGTAGCACATCACATAAATCCATACCATCCTGTACAAGTGGCATAAGCACAAAGGGAGGGCTTTGGTATACGGCCCCATTCCTTTGTGCTACAGAAACTCTTCACTGTATTAACCCTTAGATTTGTTTCAGGCACTTGTGACTAATTAATTTCATTTGAAATATTCTTTATATCAATCAAAGATGATCTGAAAGAAGTTGATTTAGTTTTAGAAAGTATAAAGCACTTTTTAGTAAACAAAAGTTATAATCCATTCCTTAAAATGGAGACGTGGCTAGATTTCTCTTAAAAGCAAAAGAAATCAGACAACACGGAGGAGTAGATACAGTAAAAATATTGGAGTAGTTAATGGTGTTTTGCATTTTAAAACAGTTTTTACTGAGTCATTTACTATAAACATGGCAAACGAGATGTATTCACTTTAAAGGCCCTTCTATTGTGTTTATCAAATAACTGTTATAGTATTTACAATGCTGTATTGAGTTGGAAAAAATCTGAAGCTGTTTTGTGTATTTTCCCTCAAGGTTAAAGCTTTGAATCATGGGATAATGTGTGATATCTCTAGGGCTTCTTGAAACAGTTCAAGAACATGCACAAAGGACTGTGGTTTGTGCTATATTTGCACAGAATTTAACATCATGTTCCTTTGGCTGAAGAGCAAAGATGAAAATATCAAGGAAAATATCCTTTGCTTTAGCACCACGGTATACATTTTAACAAAAAAAAAAAAAAAAAAGAAAAAAAGAAAAAAAAAGAAAAAAAAAGGCAGCTTTAACTGCTTTGCAATGCGCAAAAGTTAGTCACATGCTATTTTTCTCTGTCGTGATTTTTCTTCAAAACTGCCCCATCAGCCTAGCAGGAGGAGTGAAAGGAAATGTGCTCCAAGTAAGAGCCATCCTTTTTTTTTTTTCAGTTAAAATTTACTTCTGAACGAAGTTACTTGTGGTTTGTTTATACCAAGGCAAGCTACAGTATTTAAACTTAAAATATTTCTCACATTTAGAAAAGTAACTGTCAAACAAGTATTTTGGTCAGTTAAAAGAAAAGCTGTAGGAAGTTAAAACTCGTTGGCTTGCATTGGTGAAGTGTAACTTTCTGGCTTTTTTCAACAGAAAAATCCCAAGAAAAGCTAGGAGGTTCTAGGATGAGAGTTGTGTTCTTCTCTTTGATTAATTATGATTTCTCTTAACTGCTGGGCAGAGGTTATACAAGCCAGCTTGCGTTTGCGTTAGGAAGTGAGTTAACTCGTGCTCCGGAGCTTTACAGTAGCATCTGCGTGCCTGAAGCTGGGTGCATCGGCAGGGGCGAGTGCCCGTTCCTCACACCGCACTCCTGCAGCCTGCAGGTCAGACACGACACCGTGCACAGGCGTGCTTCTGCTCCCTGCTTTTATGGGCAGCTGTAATCCCTCACCGAAAAACAAAGTTTACATTTGTAAGAAAATACCTTAAGTTCTCGGACCGTGTAATTAGCTGAGGGAAATCATCACAGTTCTTGCGTCCCCTAATATTTTCCTTTGCTTATGCTTGCTTCAACGTTTGCTGTCAAGATTAATGCACGTATTATTTTGTAACTCACTGCTGTCTGAGTTATTGTCTCGGAGTGGTTTCTGTCGGTATAAATATGCCAGTTCGAGAGCTCTCGGGTATTCCCGTATCCAGATGCCTCACAGTTTTCAACGTATTTCTCCTCAGAGCCACCCACGGAGCCATTGCTCAGGCACACAGGGAATAAACAACTCGGCCGGGGTCACACAGAAACTCTGTGGTAGACCAAGAACTTGAACCCTGGCTTCCTCAGCTCCCTGACTGCTCTTTTTCCTACTTTTTTAAACTCACTCTTCTTACGGGGAAAACCAAATGTGCTTCACTTCATGCTTGTTTAGTTGCTGGGGTGGCGTGTGCGCTGTATATAAGGAGAATTTGCGTGTATCCCGTGCCCCTGACGTCTGTGGGAGATGTTTGTGTCACGGGTGAGTGGTCTGGGAGCTGGGCGCGAAGCGGGGCTCGGCACCGAGCGGTCTCACCCTGCCTCGGGTCGTGGCTGCAACCGGGCACCTCCCGCGCTTTTGGAAGTCTGTGTGGTGTCGGAGGGGGCCTCCACCCCCTCCCCCACCGGGGGGGGGGGGGGTGTCGATGCAGTGCACCAGATTTTATCTATATTTCTCCGTCATTCTGGAGTTTGTCGAGAAGCCAGGGGCTGGCAGCCTGTCGAGTGACCAAGGGAGGGATGGAGGAGTCTGTTTGATCTCTCCAGCATTTGGCCTCGGGACATTTGTAGCCCTGCTTCTATCTGGAGTTACATTCTTTCCTGTGCAGAAACAGTGTGGTATTTTATGACTAGGAAAAAAAAAAAAAAGGCGAATTTGAACAGCTGTGTTTCTACCGTGTACAGTTTCCTATCTATTTAATCTTCACTTGAGTAAAATACAAAGTGCTGGTTTTGATCTCTTGTCTTTTTAGGAAGTTGTCTGCGAGCGTATTTTCAGAGTCTTTATTGTGCGTGTGTGACAGCTTGGTATGACTTACTGGTTCTGCGCTTTCTTTATAGCCTTACTTAAATATTGCCTGACTTGTTTTCCAGATATTTTCAAAGGGTTTATGAAAGCTTAATATTTCTGTAGTCTCTGTACATGAGTGATTGCATGCAACCTGTTATGATTCATTCTTCTAGAGGGGTTTTTGAAGTCAGCACATTACAATCTGGTTATGGGTTGCAGCTAGTTCTCCAGCATGCTGCATCACGCTTATTATCTCGCACGTTTTACAGCGCTGCTGTGCGCAGTCTTTGGTGGTTCTGTTTGGCAGTGGGTTGGTTGTGTGCTTTACTCAGCTTTGTTTTTCTGTTTGATCTGTCTCTTCATTGGTTTATGTTGGTTTTGAATGGTACTCTGGGTGATTTGCCCAATCAACACTTTTTCTGGCATGAAATAGAGTGCGGAAAAAAGCCCATGTAGGCTTTTGAAGGCAAAGCCTCAGCCTTGGTGAACTGTTACTGCTCCATCGACTGCGGTAGAGTAAGTGCAGGTTTAGACGAGCTGCAGCTGTCCCTAGTGAAACATTGTGCGTACCTTTATTAGCCTTCGCAGCTTCATTCTTCATCTGTGCCTTCGGAAACAAGCAAAACGTGCTAGTGAAATGGCAGTCTGGTTAACAACTAGAAGGTTGCCGGAGAAAGACAACAGACTGAGCTTCCAGACCGACTGCATTTCTTCATGACGGTGATGAATTCTCTGTTTCCCATTGCTTTGGCTTTCTATGGTCACTCCATTAAAATAAGCATCAAATTGGACAGCATCTGCCAAATGCAACAACACTTTAGTGTTAGAAATTGGAAATAGGGGACTAGTTTTACACTGAAGTTAATGCTGAAGCTATTAACCTACATCCTTTCTTTCCCCATTAATATGGTCAGCTTCAAGGCTGGCAACACTGATTTGTGCAGGAGGTGTCTGTCTCATGGGCATGTCTAAGGCTGTGCTATTTCCATCTCAATGAAAAAACACAGCACAGTTATGAGAAGTACCCAAGATGCACATCTTTGAGTTGTTTGCAATAATAAAACTACTTGCACACACAATTTCTTCTTGTAACCGTGTGACTGTGTTAGTGATTGCCTTCACCGAGTATCTTCTGTTTTTTCTTTTGTAGCTGCTTGTTTGCTCTCACGTAAAGCAGAACTCCCTCTTGGATTCAATCCATTTGTCTTCAGGAAACTCCTGGGGCATTTGGGTTATTTGTTCCAACCTTTTCTTCCTTGCGTATTTTGAAATTATGCTCGAGAAACAAACAACAAGATACAATCCTTTTCTTGAGGAGCTCAGTAGTTAATGTAGAGAGGCAAAATCAAGCCATGAAGAAGAGTGTTAGGGGAAGATTAGGGTATTGGTTGTTAATGAGTAAAGAAAAAAGATGGTCCTAGATAAACAGACCGGCTGATGAGGTTAGGAGAAAAAGGTGGCTGAAGAGAAGTGAGAAGCTGTTCTGGGTGTAAGCGAAAGATGCAACGCTGAGAAAATAATAGCGGGGACAATGATAAGGGAGGAGTTGGAGGGAGCAAAGATGTAGTTGGTGTGGAAAACATACAGAGTATTGTAACTGAGGAAGAAGCTTTTTGAGTTTGCAGTAATAACAGGAAACCTCTGGAGAAATTCAGAGGAGATTTTAGCAGTTCACTTCAGGGCGGAGTGGAGAAGAGTCAGGAGGCAGGGAAGCTGGACAAAGAAAAGCAAGGACTGTCAAGATGGCCAACCAGTGACAAAGAGTCTCAGCAGTCAGCAAGTGCAGAGCTTGAAGCTGCTGAAGAGAGAGAGGATAGATTTAGACACTGAATTTATGCTGTCTAGGTTTGCAAGTTGTTTGTAAAACTGATGTTGTAAACACCTGTAAGTTTTTATTTTATCTTCAAGACAAAACAGATTTAAAGCAGGGTCTTCCTGCCTTTAAAAACAAAACAAACAAGTAAACCACACTGATTTAGACTTTTTTTTTTTTTTTTTTTTTTAATTAAAGAACTCTGTTGTTTGCTTCCTTTATGGATTGTTGAATAGGTCCGAAGCATGCCGTGTATAGTCCTAGGTTTGAGATTCAAATGGGCAGCCTAGAAACTTGGCAGTGCTGTGCATTGTTTCACTAAAACCGAGTACAGAAACCAACTCAGGTTTCTTATCCTGCTGGCCAGAGGAGCTGGGATGTTTCCTGAAGGTGAAACACTTCAGAGGGAGGAAAGCGAGCCAACTGCTACAGTGAATGTCAGGAGCTGGAAGCATAAAGATCATGTTGGGGAAAAAGAAATAGCGCATTGCAATAACAGTGAATTGCAATTCTCTGGAAAATGTTTAGACAGATGTCTTCAGAATGGAGGTAGGATGAGGAGATGTCATGGTTCAAATGATTGTACATTTGCTATGTATTCCCAGAAAAAGGAGAGGGGGCTGAATTAAACAAACATATCAGACAAATGTATTTGAAGGGTATCTTGAGTTCAGTAACCTTACATGACCCAGAAAAAAACATTTTTTTCTGAATTCTGCATTGCTGAGAAAGACGGTCTGCGTGGAGTCCAGAAGAAGTCAATGCCAACAGGACTGGACCTACTGGAACATTTCCGTAGTTTGCTGTGCTAACTTCACAAGGTTAATTTTGGGAACTCAGCATATTCTGGGGACATGACACGCTCTTCTGAAGTACAGAGCACCTCAGAGCCCTCACTAGCTTCACTTGCATGGTCAGCACTTCTGGAGCACAAAGAGCATCCAAAACTTTAAAGTACAATAAATAGTGAAAATGTTTGACCTGGGATTTTTACTCCAAGTGTCAGGCTGTTTCCCAGAACTCAGGAGAGTGTTATTACTTAAGTTGGTTAAATACAATTTAAGCAAACCTATTGCTTCTTAACACTGTTTTTTGACCTTGACTGGATGTAATCTTCTGTGGGTGAGGGGGAAAAAAAAGATACGAATTTTGTTTAGTTTACTCCTCCATTTTATTTCTGTACATAACCCTGTGAACTGATCTGATTCTCTTATTATTTATGTTTCTCTGCTAGAAAGTTACATGAGAGTCTAAAGCTTCTGTGAATGAGCATGAATAAACTAGGGCAATATCTAAATTTGTAATACCTAGATTTTGAGATTGAGACATGACGCTTAAACCCAAAGGTCTCTGTCTCCATCTGTTGGAATGAGAAGGGCATAGCCCCAATGGCTGCTTGTTTGAAGAAGCATCACGATGAAACTGTTAACTTCATTTTGGCTGTGTCTTCATCCACTACTTTCAGCCTAACCCACACTAGCAACAGCAGTGACTTGGTGTTCTGCTTGTGCCATGGGGGCAGAAAATCTGTCTTCACTGGAAAACAGCAATGATGGCAAGACCTCTTCAGGCGCTCAAACATCTATCCTGCTTCCATAAAGACAGGCTGGAGTACTAAGAAATGTGTGTGACATAAATCACTTAGGATCCAGTCCATCTCCTCTTGAAAGCAGAGGGAACACAGTGACCTCAGTAAGAAACAGAACTGGGCCCTAGAAACAGGTGACATTGTGTCCTGCTTGGACCAAACTACACAAACTACATTCTGGGCATCCCTGCTAGGGGCTTGAGTGCAGAAAGGTGCATAAGCCCCCTGGGAGCTCCATTTCAGAAATTGGTTCTTCACGTTTCTCCTCCTGGGAGCTCTTTTGCTCCCTACACCCCTTCAGCTCTTTCACCAGGGAGTTGTCAGCCTTCACCTCTCCTCACCTGCAAGGAGTTACCCTGCGGACACCACAAGAGCTGGCAGGAATCGGGCAACCTCTCCACAATGCCTGCACGGCCCCGTGCCTGCTCCGGGGAGGGGTTCCACCTCCAGACTTGCACATTTGCTTCAGGGAGGACATTGCATGCTGCGCTGGTATAACAGGGAGTTTCCTGGGTCAATCTGTTGGAACCTTACTCTGTGATTTGGATGAAACGTGTTTACAAATGTTGACAGAGTAGATCATAATATTCTTCCACTCATATGACAAAGGGAGAATTCTGTTTGTAAATGTTGGGACAGGTTCTTCTCTTCCAGTGACAGTGACAGTTACATCCATGTAAAAGGCAAAGAAAATGATTTTTTTTTTTTTCAGTTGTCAAATATCTTTATGTCACATCAGGGAATTCAAAACTGTCCAGTGATAAAAGGATTCCAGTAAATGCATGAAATCAAACATGAGGAATTAAGAGACAGGTTTTGACAGGTTCCCAAAACGCGTATGGACGCCAACTAGGATTTTCAGAGGTACTCATTTAATGCGTGTGTGACTTGCTTGGATGCTTCGGGAAGTTGAATCGCCTCCCTGGTCAGGATGTGCTTAAACACCTATAAAGATTGTCCCTGTATTTGTTCAGTAAGAAAACTTCAGCCTAGTAATCATTTGATTATGAACCTACCTTGAAATCACTTGAGTTTGTTTGTCATCTAATTCAGTAGGGATCTGAGAATTTCAGACGTTAGTAGGCTAACCCCCCTTTCTTCTGTTATCTTTTGCTAAGTCTTCTTCCCTTCTGTAGGAGAGGTTGTTGCTGCATGGCAGCAGGCATGCCGAGGCTCCCGGCAGGCGAAGTGGCCGTTCCAGACGGTAACTTGCTCGTTGCCAGAGACCCTGGCTCCTCCAAATTGCCCTGGTTGTGCTCGGCAGAGGAGTCCTGCAGGGCTAGCACAGCAGCAGCCTTTGCAGACTGTTTGGTCATTTCTTATTCCTAGCTGTAATGGGTCTGGTAGGGATCTTCATCCCTGGGGATTCATGTTCCTTTTGAGTTAGTAGTATGTAGAAGGTTGGAAAAGGAAAGGTTGGACGTGGTGCGTAGGGACATGGTTCAGTGGGTGACATTGGTGGTAGGGGGATGCGTGGACCAGATGATGTTGGAGGTCTTTTCCAACCTTAATGATTCTAGGATTCCGTGATGTTTTTAACAGTAGAACTGAGTTCTGCTTGGACTGGCGAGGACTTGGTATGCTTGCGTGGAGCTGCAGACTTTCCCTGTGTCCCTTGTCCTTCCAGTCAGCATCTAAAGAGGTCCGGGCTCTAGGAGCAAGGAGTATTGGTCTGACTTGGTGTCTGTGCCTTGTCTTGGACTTGCCAACTGCTGGCAAAGGGTCTGTCATTTGAAATATTGAAAGTGGTCAGTTCTGTCTTAAACAGTTCCATAGCACTTTTCGTTTCTCTGTCATGATATTTTAAGCCACTTGTCCCATCTTGGATGGTGTTTTAGAGTTCTTGCATCTTTTCATGGATACAAGAGTACATTTGGCTTTGGAAAGGACAATGTTCCTTTGACAAATAGGTTTGACAAGTATTTGGAACTTCCTGGTTTTAATGTAGTGCTCATTAAGTTAATTAACCGTCTGCCTTTGGCTAAGCCACTCAGTACATACAAGCTCATATCACTTCCAGGGGAGGTTTTACTTCTGCTAGCGAATGGACTCTAGGCTTTCGACTTCCTAACAGGTTATTCAAGAAGAGCAGGCCTGCCTTAAATACACGGTTTTTGTGCTGCTCGCAGTACAAGTCTCTCATTGTTGCTTGAGGTGTTCAACGGGCAGTGGGGAGCTCCTAAGACCGTTCTCTGGTCTGACAGTAGTGCGGTTGGTGGAACGGTGTTGGCAATGCTGGTTGTAAGAGTGCTGCGGATTCACAGACGTGTATATTCAGCCACACAAGTACACACGATGACAGTGCTGCATGGTGGCAGTCCCTCTTCGTGCCTCTGAAGCAGGAGTGGGGTCTGGGGGCAGGGGGCCCACCGCCGAGCTCTGCCCTCGGGGCGCGGCGGTGGGTGCAGACCAGGCTGCCACCACTGCAGGCTTCACCTGCTGGGAAGCTGCCGCCGCGCTGCTTCAGAGGAGGAGATGCCTCTCCTGGGCTGGCTTTACTAAAGCTTGGTGGTATTTTTATTCCTCATATAGATTTCAAAACAAAACAGAGTTGTTGTTGCTTAGCTACCGATCCGGAGTGATGGGCTCTCACCATGTTGCAACTCAAATCTTAATGTTGCATTTTTTGCTTGTTACCGTCTGCTTTTGCTGGCTGGCGTTTTATGCAGACACTTCTGGCACTGCTTGATCGGCAGGAGTGGGAGGGCTGCGTGCTGCTGGTTTGAAGCGATAGAAAGGAGGCTGGCTTGGGAGGGTCTGGGAAAGGTCCTGCATCAGGAAGCTCGCAGTAATCCAAACCTGAGTTTGCTGTAGGCTCTTTGTTACTCTTTTGAAACTCCCTGCTTGGGGTATCTGTATTCTTGTCATTACTGCATGACTGTTAAGAACAGATTCATTTTGGATGGGGATAAACACCAGAAAGTAGAATATCTGACTCCCATCTTCAAGACTTCTTGAATGAGAAGCTGTAAATCAGCATTTTGGAGTCATGATGCTGCTTACTGCAGAGCGCAGCAAAACAGAGCTAGCTCAGACGTTTATGCAGTCAGAAATGAACATGAAAAAATCTCTAGATTATTTCCGTTGAAGGAAACAAAGCCTGCTTAATGCTCACAGCCTGTGCTTTTACCCTTTGTATGCAGCACTGAGGCATAAAGGAAAAGAAGAGGTTCTTTAATGGAGAGTGTCATTGGAGAGAAAAATCTCCATGTGCGTAGAGTGTGGATTCTGTTTGCTTCTTAGCCACTGCTTGAGAGTTGTACCAAAAGGAGGATAATACTTAGCTGAGCAGCATTAGGTTTCGGATACTCTGACCTGGAGGAAGAGCTTGTCAGGGCTCCTGCAAGCAGAGTTTGCAGGCATGTGTCCTTTGGCCACCGAGCTGTACCTCCATGCCTCCTGCTCTCTTTTGTTCATGTCCCTGTGTCCCAAGCAGCGCTCAGCCATATTTGCAGAATTAGCCTGACAGTCTTAAATACAGCCCCTCTCCTCTGCTAGGTGCAGCTGACGGAGCTTGACATATTTCTGTCAACCCTGACAATGCTTAATTTACAGCCTTTAGCCACAAAGCCACTTTCTGGCATTGTTAGAGAAATCAGAGTCTGTTCCCATAAAGCTTGTTACTTGACAGCATTTATGCTGCATGAATAATACGGCAGTGGCAGCAATTTGCAATTAGCTGTTTGAGCTCTGCCTATCTCTGCGTGTCCCTGCCACGTGCCCCACAGGGTGCGTGGCTGGCTGGCTGACCTGCTTGCCTTTAAAATTTTTCTTTCTCTATAATGTGTTCCTTTTGAGCTCACAGGGGGAACTGTGTGACTCGGATAACTAAATGGTTGAATGCAGGCTGCAGAGTTTAGATCATCGCTTTGGATCCAGCTGAGCTGCAAAGCCATCTCCTGGCCCGTGTGTCAGCCCGTGGTCCCCGAGCAGCCCCTGGGAGGCAGGTTGCCCACCTGCGGGTAAGCCTCCGCACAGAAAGCCATGGCCCGGCATGGGGACACACAGGAACAAGAACAGCTCCCCTCATCCACGGAGCTGGTCCCTCCTGGCAGGGGTTGAGGCGTTCTGCCAGGGCTGAGCTGCCAGTGCTGGTTGTACTTGACCAAAAAAGCCAGCCTCTGGTCGGGAAGTGTACCTGAGGTTCCCCGCTCTCTGTCAGGGTATAGAAGGTATCTGGCTCCTGGCTTCAGGGCATCCACACCAGCACCCAGAGGAGCGGGACATTATCGGAACCCGTTTGAAGTGCTGTAATAATCTATATATGATCTGGTTTGTCCCCTTTGAGTCTGCTTTTGCACATCAAAAGCGACCTGGCAGGCTAGATGAGCTGGTAACTCTGGAAGGCAGGATAGTTGAACGGCTTCCAGGACCGAGGGACCCCAGGCCGCAGCGGGAGGAGAGGAAGAAGGTGGGCAACAGGCGCTTCCAATTCCTGCCTCCCGCACCGGAGCAGCACCAGCGCTTCTCCCTTCCCCCAGCTGAAGCCTAGGGTTCAGTGAATCAGAGCTATAGAGCAGAATTGAGCCACAGCCAAGGAGAGGCTCTGGCTCCAATCCACCAGCTAAAAATGAGCAAAGCTTTTGAGCCTGACTGGAATCTCTCACAAAAACAAACAAACAAACAAAAATCCTTCTCCAAATCCTTGTTTCCTTCCCCCCCCTTATTTTGGTAAAATCATTCATTGCGTTTTCATCTGTTTTCCAGATTTTTCGTTTCCCCCTCCTAATTACATCTATAAATGTATCTCTGTACGTATATGCGTTCTAGATGTTTTCAGTCAGTCGTGGAAAGTGTTCCTTTCTGTGGTGTTTTCATTGAGACAATCAGGGGCAAAGTTCTTGTGGCAGTGCCAGGTCTAATACCACAGGAAGAGCTGTGTCCGCTGGAAATACCACAGAGAGTACAGAACCCGCAGTATTTTCTAAAAACACAAACTGGTTTTGAAAGCAAGTTCAATACTGCAAAGTCAGCTCAGATTATTATTTTGTCTTGAATTGTTTATTCGGCTTCGTGTTGTTTTTTGAAGGGGTGCTGAGGAACATTGCTTACGTTAAATCTGGTTTTGCCACCGTGCCCTTCCAGTTAGAAGTGCAGCTGTAAAGGAATGGAAATGTCAGGATTGCATCATTTCTAGTCCTTCAGAGATGCACAGCTCGGTCAGCAGTCAGGGAGCTGCTCCACCTTGAGTTGTGGTTGGCGCTGTGTCTTTCTGGGTTTTGCAGTCTTTATATTCCAGCAGCATTCAGTAATTCTGTGGACCTGATTTCCCTCGAGTTGTATCTGTGAATGAGTCCCACCGAGATCAAGTGTGCTACCAGTGCACGAGTGTTTGCAGGATCAAGGGCCCCAGTATGTAAAGAACATATCACGAGTAAATAACCTTATGGGGAGCAGGGGTAGGGAGCAAATCTCTGCCATTAGAATGAGCTCAGTTCCACCCGGTCATTGGCATAGCATGGGAACGCTCTTACTTTCCTCCTCCACTTTGAGAAGTAGTTTGGGAAACATTGATTTGGTCTTTTTGTTTCTCAGGTCGAGTCAAGACCACAAGCAAACTATTAATAAACCGTTTCTTCCCAAAAGTCTATATCACAGGAGAAGATTTTAAAATCTGCAAAGAATTTGGAATACGCAGGGGAAGCCAGCGGTGAATACTGAGGTTTGGAAATGCATCCTCGTGTTTATGGAATGGCTTTCTTCTGCAGCAAGAACAGCCAACTCAATGTATTATTAAGTAAATGATTTCCCAGTGACAATGAGTTAATAGCGGTTGTTGTGCAGAGGATAACAGATGGCCCCTGGAGTGAAAATACTCCTGGGTCTCGGCTGACGTTGTAAGCCGTACGAACAGAGCACCAGTGGGTTGTGAATGGTGCAGAGCCAGGAGTCAGAGTCTTCTCTTGGGATGATGCTTGTTATTGCAATGTGAACCTTGCAACTGTATGCTTAGACTCTAGCGTAGGGAGGTGACCAGCTGCCTAGTGTTAGATGTCAATTTACAATTTTTTACTGCTTGCACCGGTGCTAAATTTTCCTGTTGCTTCGTTATATCCCATGACAACCATGCTGTTTTTTTCACCTGTGCTTCAGGTGCCGCTGGGTGTAGGATCATGGTGTTAGCGCTGCTCAGCGTGCTAAGAAGCCTTCTTGTGCAGCCTGCAACATTTTTTTTAAAGGCCTCATCCTACGCTTTAAGGATGTATTGTCCTCAGTCATTAAAAAAAGAAAAAGAAGGAAAATGTTAGGTAGTTTATTGTATACTGTTTCCAGGGCACTGCTGGTCTGAGGGAAAAACCTGGTAGCTTTGCAGAAAAAGCTGGTGTGTAAACACCATGAGCATCAGCAAACTGCCAGGGAAATCTGGGTGCAGCTCCCTGGCCAGGACATTGCTGCAGAGATATATAATCCTGTTCCTCTGTGTCCTTAATGCGTCAGCATGGTTCACTCAGGAATTTGTGGTGCCACTGGCTCTCTGGGACTTGTGACAGAACCCTATCTCTCTCCAGGAGTCACTGTGACGGATCCCTTATGAACATGAAGTATCGACGGGGCAGTGTCGTCTTGTGGGAGCTGCACCTGAAGCCATGCAGGTTTCTGAGGGCTCCTGCTGTTACGGTGGCTGTTCTGGGGTCTGAGATGGCTGAGGTCCGTAGTCTCTCCCAAGCTTAGGTGAGCCCAGCCCTGCTGTTTGTGTGGCAGGGCTGTTCTTATCGACCGTATCTTTCCTGCTTGCTTGTCCCTGAAGGAAGGGGCTTTTTGTCTCTTTAGTATCATGTTACCGTTCTGTTTAGCTGCCATACATTTTCTCAGTACTTTCTTTCCCCGTCACTGATTAGCGAGATGTGTGTGTACATGCAGATTCTTCTTTTCTAATTAGCTTACTCCTAATGCCCTGTTGGTTCACTGTCATAATCCAGTTTTATGTGGCCTCACAATCCTCTTGTGCCTCTTCCTAAGTGATACAACGCAGTCAGCTCCAGACAAAACCCTACAGACAATTCTGTTTCTAAAAATGCACTTATTACAGGTTTGAAGTTGACACATGTCAGCACTAAGCAAAGCCCTCATCTTTTCCCAGCCCACAGTAAATATGACACTCCTCATTCAAGCCAGCTCAATCCATCCCTCTGAGAGTCTGGGAAAACAGGCCTTGCAGGGAGCCCAGCGGTCAACAAAACAGGCTCTGTTGGACAAATTAAATAGCAGAGCAGAAGTTTTCAGAATCTATATGGTTTAGCAACAAATCACATATAGTAGACAGCGGGAGTCGGAATTTGTGCTGTAAATGAGGCATTTTGTGTGCAGCTTTCTTCAGGTCCCCTAGATATTTAGTAATTTATTGCCTTGTCGAATTTTCTAAATAAACCCTTAAAACTGAGGCAAAGGTAACTAAATCAAAAGCAAGATAGCACACAGCCACGGATGGGAGTCACGGATAGCGAACACAACCCTGGCAGGCCAGCTCCCATCTTAGTCTTCACGTTGTTTATATGCCGTGTGCCATTTTCTGCCAAAGTAAAGATTCCTATCATCCTGGTGGCTTTCTTGGATGTCCAGCAGGGCAGATGCCTTGTACCTATGGAGGAAACTGGAAAAATCTGTGTTCTGCCATGTCCGAGTGTCCTGTTTCCATAAGAGAGACGTCCGTGGAGTCAAATCTTCGAGGGTTTTAAGAACAAATCTTTTAGGGTTTTCTCTGAGGAACAGAGGAAGCAAAAGTACAGCTGGTGGTAAGCACGAAGAGCGCTTGCTTCCTCCTCTGCCCCAGCCCCGCTGACTGAGCTCTCTGGTGGGTTCCTCCCAGCAACCATTGTCCTCGGGGGCCTGGCTTTGTCCCTCCGCTCCTAGCGCCTGGAGCAGCGCCCTGCAGTGCTGGGGGAGCAGGGCAGGACCTCCAGGTCATCTGCTCCTGCCTGCTTTGGAAAGGACTGGTCTTCCCAGCGTTGGTCCCTCTGCTTCATACTGCCAGGGCTCCTTACGAAAAGTCCTCTCTTTCAAGGGGGAGATCAGGTTGGTTTATTTGTTTCCCAGCGTGATCAAGTCAAACGGAGTTGATAATACAAAGGCAGGGGGAGGGGAAGGGAGAAATCTGTGCTATCAAATGTACTGCTTGACACTGCTGGCACCTGGGATGGCGAGTCGGTCCGGGCACTGGTCACAGTGGGGTTAGACAAGGTGTGAAGGGATTCAAAGTCCGTGCTGCTCAGTATGGTCAGTGGGGTTTGCAGCACTAAAGGATTTTGCAAGTGGTTCCAAGGTCCGGGGATGTTTGAGCTCCTGGCTTGCCTTGCAGTTGTGTTAGTCTCCTCCCATTGCTCCCGTGGCCTGGCAACGTGGACTTTGCTTTGGTTATGGCTGGGTTAAAAAGGAACCAATCCAAAGCTTTTCTTTTTCTTTTCTTTTTTTTTTTTTTTTCTTTTTTTTTCCCTCCACTGCACCAATTTGTGATCCATTACCTAGTGCTTTCCCATTCTGAGCTGGGCTCTGGACCTTATTGCTCAGTCTCAGGGCCATGCCCTACGTCTTATGACTGCTTCCTGTCTTGCTTGTGCCTTTTCTTTTTCTGGAAATTTATGACCATTTGCATTGTGATAACTGCAATGCAAAACTTCCTTGCTAGCAGGAAA
Organism: Nettapus auritus; assembly: GCA_011076525.1. NCBI lineage: Eukaryota > Metazoa > Chordata > Aves > Anseriformes > Anatidae > Nettapus > Nettapus auritus. The sequence continues at coordinate 11,409,658 of CM021774.1, forward strand.
GGTGTTCGCTGCTGTGTGCATGCATTTGCACTGAATGCCGTGTGCCAATTAAATGTAGAAGCATGTTAAAAAAAAAAAAAAAAGGTCATTCAAAGTAAAATTCGGTAGCAAATTTTGTCTTACTTCCTGCTCATTCAAAATAATCTAACTGTCAATTAAAAGCTTTGCCAAACAATAATGTAGCAATCTTTGTAAAAGTGTAACGGGGTGTTCAAGCTAGATTTTACTAGAGACCATTACTTGGAGATGTGTTCATGGCCAAAAAGAGAGAAGACTTGGGACCACTGAGGCTTCCCTTGCACCCCATAGACTGTGCTTTGTTCCTTGCACCGGAAGAGAAGGGATTATGTCCTTCTCTAAATGAGGTTCTAGCCTTAAACTGTAAAACCTGTTTTTTTCCTGAAGGGACTTGCCGTTAGGATGGCACGCTGCTTTAGGCCAGGGAGAGTCCCTTGGGAAGTAAGACACGAGAGACTGGGGCAGGCAGAAGGAGCGGCACCGCCGACACCCGTGCTTGAAAGCCGCTTTCCTTCTGCCAGAAGGGAAGGTGTGCACTGGTTGCGGAATTTGTAGGCAGTCATTTTTTGGAGGGGAACAAAAGAACGAGTCAGCCCACGTAGCTGGGGTGTTGAGGTGCATTGGTGAGCTAAGAGGAGCTCTCATCTGCGTGGTTGGAGCCGCAGTGGGCCCATTACAAGGAGTTTCGTTTCTGCAGCCGGAGGGGGCAGAAGGAGGCGTCAGGGCTCTGCAGGGGGGTGCGGGACTGCAGGGGCTGAAAGCGACCCGCAGAGACGCTGTGCGAACACCAGGCCCCACCGAGCTGCATGAGGCTCCCGCTGAGGCAAGGCGAGGAACAGGAAGGTTCCTCTGCTAGCTGGCCATGGGCTAAGCGGCACGGGGCCCTGCGCTATCCCCATTTTCTTGTGCTTGACAAATGAAGGAGAACATTTACAGTGCTTTGTTATTCGTGTTCATTTCATAGTGCACCGAGGTGTTTTGGTAGTTTTGTGCAGAGCACAAGTGTACGCCTTTAATCCGGTAACACAGCGTGATAAGGTTAATATGATCACAGTAATGTACTTACAAGAGAAGGAATAGCATTGGTGGGTATTCTTGCCCAACAGATTCCTTTTAACTGCTCTACAGCTACTGAACCAGCTTGACAGCTACCAGAAAAGAACATGAGGATGGCAGAAGTGAACAGACGAGTTTTATAACTACATCTTTTGAAGACCTTAAACTGCCACATCCCTAACTAGACTTCTACTGACTGAAAGTTGCAAATGTTTTCACACTGGGAAGTCCTTGAAAGTTGGTTTCTCTCCTTCTTTGCTGCCAAAACCCAGCACAAGTTCTCTTCCAAAAGCTGACAAAATTGCAAGTGCCTGAAATGGGAAGGGCAGCAGCAGGACTTTATGCAGGGTGTATGTTCTGAGTGGGCCGCGGTAGCTGAGAGGTAACGAGCAAGTTACTCTATACAATCTCAATTGAAGGTGGTTACTACAGTTTTGAAAGCTGGGTGCTCCTAAACCTGCAGTTCAGTCGGTTCTTTGAACGAAATAGTAAGAGGGAACAAGACTTCCAAGTGGTGTTACCTCCAGGATGGTTGAGGTGATCTTGAAGAAAGACTTAAGCATTAATTACATTTCTTACCCAGGAGTACTTCAGGCAGGTTTATATAGGTGCTGAATTATCCCATGCTCACTGGGCATACTGACTGCGCTGAAGACAGCAGGAGTCTGTTTTAGCTCTAAAGGGCATTTGGGTGCCTTTATGCGAAGTTTGCATGCTGAACTTTGGGCTTTACAGAACTTGTAAATGGAAAAAAATGAAGCTTTTTTTTTTTTTACTGAATTTTACTGATGCTGAATTCATTGGTTTCTGTGGAATCTTTAATTCTGATGAATTTTCTCTGTAGCCATGGCAGTGTTAAGGCAGGTTAGCTGAGCTGAAGAGATGTAAAGCAAGGCTGCATCAGTGGCAAGCGGGCACGGAGCTCGAGGTCCCCAAGGATTGCCTCGCCATGCCAGAGCAGATCTTGCAGGCTGCCATGGAGCGTGCGGTGTCATCTGTGACGAGCAGCAAAATGGAGAGTCACACTGCCTCGTCAGCTAAGGAAATAAGCACTGAATTTACGTCCCCTTTGTATGTGAGCTGGAGGATTGTTACCTGAAGCTGTCAAAACGGGAGGCACCCTGAGCTGGAGGCCATGCATGGCTGTGCAGCCTGCCCTCTCCTTTTCTCTGGGGTGAGCTCTGTGTGCTGCTGAGCAGTCGCTGTTTTTTCAAAACCCTAAATTCACATGCTGACTTTTGAGATTACTTTTCAGTCAGGGCATGGTTGTAATTATTTTTAAAGTATTAAAGGCCTAAAGAGCCAAAGTCAATATTTTTTTATGACCTGTTTAATGCCAAACATAAAACCTGAAGATTTGAATCCCCAATCACTTTTGCATTTTTCTGCTTTGGAGCTGGGGATGACAGATTAAAAAAGTTGAATTTCAAGTATAACACACTTTGGTTTTGATATCCTGACTTTCTCTACTTTTGTTTAATGCATTTTATTGGATTAACACTTTTTTTTCCGTGCGACTTGCTCACTATTCCACTGGCTCATAGAGCAGTGGATTAAGGACAAAATGAGCAGATCGGCAGAGGGGCCTTGAACAAACATAGTTTTGGCCTTTTCTGCGTTCTGGGGACATAGACAATTACTGGAGTAGGAGGGATGACCTGGGTCGTGGAGGTCACTCCTCTGCTATTATGGTCAGCCACAGCATTAAATGTCTTTCATAAATGCATCCTGTACCATCTCAAAGCTAATTACTTTTCAGCCTTTCCCTGTTCTATTAGAAGGCTCTTCCAGATCCTTCCTCTTCTGAAGGTTTCTAATCCTCCTTACTTCAAGCCTAAACCTACTCATGGTGAGTTGATACCTATTTCTTCTTGCGCTAAGGTTTTACTTTGGCATCAGTCATTCTTTTCCCTCCTGCTTGTTTTCTGCCCCAGCGTTTTGATAGAGAGCAGCCATGTATCCTTCCAGCCCTAAGTCTGTAAACCTGTTTGCAGGCTTACACAGTGAAAGCTGGAAAAGGGCAGGGAGGAAGGACACTTTTCACATCAGAAATCCAGATCCCTGTGTCACTGGATATTCTTTGGGCTTATTCCCTGTTCTGAAAAGCTTGCCAATGTTGCCGATGGATGCGGTGTCAGAAGCAGCCCAGTTAACTGTGTCTGTCCCTGGTCTGTTGGAAGCACTGCCTTCCACTATGGCCAGCGTTATTTCCTTGTACTTCACCCTGCTTGTCTCCATTGTTTGCTCCATGTGTTACATCTGCTGTGTAAGATACTGCCCATCATTTTGTTGTTTTGATATAGCACAACCACATCCCAGTCTATGAAGAGGGCTCTTGGATATTTGGGCAGTACATATAAACATGAGTAGTGGAACCGATGGAGGAGCAAAGCTGCAGAGGCACTTGAGGCTTTCCTATTGCACAAACAGCAGTGAGGATTGTTAGAAGGAGCCAAACCCTGCAAAGAGAGGCTTGGTTTAGGTCTCCTCATCTAAGACTGTGATCGTTACACCACTTGGTTAGGTGCCGCTGACTGTGGAGGCACCGGGGGACTTCGTGCATCGCATAAACAGCGGTGCCTGCTGGGTGCCAACTGCGGTGCCCGGCAGGGGCATGGAAGATCCCCAGGGTTGCTCCATGGTGTGCATAACACACGGCCTGTGAACAACCTCCAGGACCAGCAGGCGTGTCCACAGCACTGAGCATCTATGTTTAGATTTAAACGTCTGTGGATCTCAAAGGTTCTGTTTCTGGGCAAATCACCATCCTGATTTTCTTAGTTAAAGTACAAGGACTAACAGTGAATATATTTTGAGAATTGTAGTGAAGCTTGATGTTTGGGGAGAGGAATAAACAGGGAGATTGGGTTAAAAGCTCTAAAACCAAGTGAATGAAACTGGCCTGGATATCCCTTGTGCCTTCCTTAAAGTGATTTGCAGGTCACCATTATCACAGGTTTTTTTCCTGAATCTGTGTTGTGTATCACTTGAAGTTTTGATTGTGCAAGTCTTACATCTCATGCAGCGAGCGAGGCTGTTCATAGGAACAAAGGACAAGGGTATAAGGAGGAATAGAGGCCTGCGTCTCACGGACTGCAGAGGCCAACTTTCTGATGTTTGCGTGTAATATCAACACTTAATGTTACAGTGATGATTAATAATCACGACCATCTCATGCATGTCCTCTTCATATTATATTCCCTGTAAGGTTTTATACTAGCCAATCTTCTTTGGACATCACGCTTGCCAATTACTAGAGTATAAACAATAAAAATCTGTGATTCGGGTATGATGATGTGTAGCAGGCTTTGTCCCCCACCTTCTCCCCTCGACACGAACCGCTGTTCAGCCGGGCGGCTCTCGGAGCCGCAGACTCCATTGATTTATTTCGTGCAGGCTCTTTGTAGCGGGCTGCGTCGTTGCTATGGCAAGGGGAAAACACAAACACTACACATGAGTAATGGCGATAAGGAATTGTTAGCTGGCAACAGGGACGATGCGGCTTGACCCTTTGTGAGGTTTCTTTAGTGTCTGAGGACAAACAAAAAAAAAGAAAGGGATGGATTTCGTCTGTCACAGGAACAATGTCCAAGTGGAGAATATGCTGAATTGGGAATGGATGCATTAACCCTAGGGCAGCCATAGGACTTTGTTGCCTGTGACAACGCTCTGGGGCCCAGGAAGATGTCTACAAGATGTTGGAATAAAGACTTGATTGCCGTTGGTCTGCCCTGCAGTGTGATCTGCTCTGGCCCACAACTGTTCCTGAAGAAATTAGTTGTCATCTCTGAAATCTTGGTCGGAGATAACTCCTCACACTGCTTTACCTCCCTGAGAGATCCCAGTCCTCATTCTCCCTGGGCTGCCACCTTTCCCCCCGCAGGAAGGGCACTGTCACCTCAGGACTCATCTTGTCCCAGTCAAACGGGAGGGTCAGACATTTGGGGAGCTGCCAGGGAGCCGGCAGGGACCCCCCTCACCGCATGGGCTTTGCCATGGGTTGGTGCAGGGTCCTGACCCAATGCAGCCTGCCAGTCCGGGGGCACTGCACAAAATGTAATCACTAAGTCATGTGAAAAGTTTAAAAAGAAAAAAAAAAAAGTGTTCACTCACACAGGCACTAGAAATTGTGTTCTGAACGTGGCTTCTTGCTGGTGTAAGCCTGTGTAGCTCTCTGGAGCCCGGTTGCCTGAAGATCTGGTCCTGCACAAGGTTATTTGCTGACTGCTCGTTCAGCTCCGGTAGAAATGCTGGGGTGAATGCAGAGTTAAATGTGAAGGATTTTTGCTACAGTTTCACTTGGAACTGAAATTCCCAGATTTGTTTCAAGTTTCAATCAGATTGCTAATCGGGACACTTTTATTTTGTCCAGACTTTTAAAGGAGTAAGGGTCTGCACAGCAGGAGAGAAAGTATCAGAACCTGATCATCCACATTTAAATGAATTTGGGTTCTTGGGATTAATAATTGCAAAAGCAGTCGAATATCGGCCAGTGGTTTGAGAGATGGCCAGTGTAAACAAATGATGAGATTTGTGCTAAGCCTGTGCATTGCCATTGTTGCTTTCCTTGCTGTTTTTTTTTTTCCTTTTCTTTTTTTTTTTTTTTTTTAAGGATTGTGATTTCAGTGTTTCAGTGTCATCTGTTTGCGAGTCTTGAGTTCTCAGTGCTGGAACATGTAGAAAACTGTTGACAATGAAATGTGCTTCAGCCAGCTGCAGCTGTGAAAGGTGCAACTTCCTAAGTAACGGTGTAAAAAGGGGCAGGTCCTCACCTGGGTCATTTTTCCTGCTGCCGGTGCTCACAGTCATTGATGTCATATTATATTGCCTATTAATAAGGTCTGTCTGAGCGGAGGTAACAACAATAAACTGTGGGTGCACTGCAGTACTCTTGCCTCAGAAGACACGGAGCCCAAGTTGAATTAACAAGAAGTGCAAGATTCAAGAGCAAAAGCACTGGGGGTGTTTTTCTTGGCATGCAGTTGTAAAAATCTCGGTATGTGTTACCCTGACTTTTATGTCTGGCATGTGTAATGTATGGCATTATATCACAATGGGAAGACAAACATATTGTTTTGAAAAACTCAAAGCCTATTTTTATGGTATAGAGCAGAGTTTCCTGCTGGTGCCGCTCAGGCAGAAGACTGCGAGAGCTGCGTCTGTTCAAGCCGGGTCTATGTTCACTGTTTCTGTTGCATCTGTTGGAACACAACCACTGCAACAATCAGGGCGGTTGGGCTGAGAAACAACATGTCTCTAGGTTCCCAAGCGAGGCTGAGACTTAAGGCAGTGCTCAGAACAGAAGCCCACAGTTCTTTTGGGCTGGGATGCTGCAGTGACCTTAATGAGAGCAGAGCGTTCCCCACTTAGGTCCCTGTGGGTGAAGCACAGCCTGTGTTCACAGCCTGCATGGCGTGCTGCACTGCTAGTGCATTTCAGCAGCTGAGATATATGGAGATGGGAAGTGTTGTAAATTGACGGGAAAGACAATTTCCTGCTAATTTGTTTGCCTGTTAATGTATGGAGAGTCAGAGAACAAAGAGATAGGGTATGGATTTACCAGTATCAAATAGATGTTGCTGAATTTATTTCCTATTCCCATGAGAATACTCACTCTGTCTTCCTTGTCTCCGTTGCAAGAAAGTTTGATACTCAATTTATTGCTTTTTTGCTCTAAAGTTAAAGCCACAACTTCCTATCAAATATAAGTAACTATTTTCAACATGATTCAAATCTACCCTGGTACTGTACAATGTGTGCACACAACTTTTAAAAACTGTAGTTGATTATAGGCATAATTTCCCATTGAAGCTGTGTTGTACTCTGACCCAATCCCTTATAACAAGCCAAGATAAAAGAAGAAGCATTTTTCCATTCTAAGCAGTCATTAAGCATTACACAACTGTTTCCTTTCTACTTTCTGGTCTGCCAGAGCCTCACTCAAATTAAGTAAGATAAGTGTGACCAGTTTGTTGTTTTCCAGTAAGCTTTTCTCTTTCCTTTTATAGATCTATGAAAACTTCTTTTATGAGTTTATGTGCTCTGGAGATGTCAGTAAGCACTAAGTGAGATTTGTATTTCATTCTGAAAAGTCTATGAGAAATGTAATTATACAGTTACCTCCTGCTAGGATTTCTAGTGTCTTTACTAGAGCACATAGTTAATCCCAGCTGTTGTAATAAACATCCAGTGAAATTCTCTCTTTGGGGACTGACAAAAATGATCAAGTGCAATCCTAAGAACAAGATGTAATTTGTATAATTCCTATAATGTCTAGGTTGTCAGACTGAAAATGAATGTGTATTATAGCCTTCTTTGTGTACAGCACCAAGCCATGATTCAGCAAAGCAGACAAGCACAAACTTAAAAACTCGCTTAGTTTTAGTAAGAGACGAGCAGGTGTTTGTGTGTTGCCCTGGGCACAGTCCTTTTGTGGAGGTGCAGGGCCATTGTTTTCAACAGAAGAGCTTTTGTGGAAGTCGGTGCCTGTACTCTTTAGGCACTTCCTAGAAACTGGGATCCAACTGGTAAGGATCGTCATGCTCCAGGACGTTTTCTGTGCCCCGCTGCTTCTCTCTGTGCATGTGCATCCCTCCTGCAATCCCTGTAAGGTGAGTTCAAGCTAGGCAAGCTACTGCTCACAAGTCATCATTTATACAGCTACCATAAGAGTGTTTACAACCTTTTTGTGTGTTTTAAAATTATTTATTTATTTATTTATTTATTTTAAATGCTTGGAATTAAAGTAACAAGTCCTTTACTTCCACTAACTAAACAGCCTTCAGATCTGCAAAAGGCTGCTGCAGAGTGAAAGGGAATGATCAATTTTTCATGTCCATGGTGAATAGGAGAAGAGATATTATAATGAGCCTTAATTATAGAGAATATTGGAGTTTGGTAGATTGGAAAAAGCTCCAAAGACAGCGAAGCGATTCAGTAGGTTGCTGAGAGTCATGGAGTTTAAAAGAGACTTAGGCAAATATGTGTTAAGGGTGACATAACTGAATGAATCCTGCTGTAGGACAGAGAACGATCTAGATAACCTCTGCAGATGTGTTCTAGCTCTGTGATTTGACATTCTGCCCTGTGAAAGGCTAAGCTTTTCTTGTAGTGTAAATTATTAATTTACTTCTTTGCCATGTGCAGGCTGGTCTCTAGTCTCCAGCTACCTTTTGTGCTGCCTTTACCTGTTTCTGTGTTTGCTGCTTTAGCAGGGCATGCACTGGAACCAGCGCTTTCCACCTTTGACCTTTGATTTGTGCTACTTGCTAGCCCAGGTTACTTTTGTCTGTCCAGGACCATTAAGGCCTGTGATACTCCAAATGCTGGTTTTCCTGTTCCTTGTCTCCTTTGAAAGTGGCAAGCCCTGTATTTGGGAACTGGGTGCTGAAAGCAGATTTCTGAATATTGATGGAGGGTCTGACTTCAGGCACAGGAGTTAATCAGGCTGATCCTTGTCCTTTTACCCTGTTTTGCTTAGTGCTTAACGCCTTTCTTGGTCAGATCAAAGTCCTACAGCAGTTGTGACCCCTTTCTGCTGCACTGGTGCGGTACTGCCAACGCCAGGGAAATGAAAATCTCTATTCCAGTCAAAAAATGCACTGGGTATGGGAAATGAATCTATTTTAAGTACAAGCACGCTTTGGTTCTCTCTTTCCTTACTGTTCTGGTGTTTGAATTGCTTCAGTCCTAAAAGTTTGAGCTTATTTTTTTCTGCAGCTGCAAGAGGTAAAAGTAACCTTTTTTTTTGCTAGGAAAGCTGGCAATCTCATGCAGTCGCATGGCCCCAGGAACTGCAACTCTGGCTTTGAGGAAAAGATTAAATATTGTGAGATCCCTTAAAGAGATGCTAGATCTGGTAACATTGCTACTCACTAGTGAAGAGAAAAGAATACCTTCTGGGGAGAACACATACCCAAGCTACCACGAGGAATAAAATTCTGTCTAAAACTGCTTGGTTTATAAAGACGTCACGTCGGTATCTTGGTCTCTCCCAGAGTAGTATTTGTGTGCTCTGAAATACCTTAGAGAATGATTTGTAATATAGAAAAGGTTAGAGTGTCTAGTTTATATTTTTAAATTCTTCAGTGTAGAAACAGTTATTTTTTAATAGAAAGTAATTTTCAAGAAGAGAAATGCTTCATGCACAATTAGATATGGTGACATGAAGGGCTTTATATACATCAAAGTTGCTAAAGAATGTATTGGTTCTCTCTTTTTTTTTTTTTAAACATAAACTTTATTTTTCAAATATACTCAATTCCCTTTGGTGTGGATCGCCTGTTAAAGCTCAAGAAATGAGCGTGGAATGATTTGGATCATGCAGGTCCTCCCAGAGCCCGCTCCACTGCCAGCAGCTCAGGTCAGGCAGTCCCGTGAGCTCCTCGGTTCCCCACAGAGCAGGGTCTCCGCAGTTGCCCAGCGTGCGCACTGTCTGGTGCACCTCTGTGGCCGGACTCTGAAGAGGTGGCACCAGCATTTTTCTTTCCTGTGCTCTTCAGCTGGGCAGGTAACCGGGAATCACTGCGGAGGTGCCCGTGCAGCCAGGGACTCACTGCTGAAAATGTTGCATCCAGGCAGCTTCTTCCCCTGTGCTCAGGAGAAGCCACTGCTGAAAGTCATTTTAGACCAAGAATCACCAAGAATTGCATCAGAAATATCCAGAACCCATAAATCAAATCTTTGTGATTTTTCTGTGTTCCTTTGGTTATAATGGTATGACTACATTGTTTGCAGTCCTCTTCTGATTTTTAAGGGAGGTTAGGTTTATTACTCATTGATGATTTTCCTTTCCATCTTCAACTCTTGCATTTTTCTTGCAATCTGGGGTCTTTTTCCCTAAGTAGACAGGTTTCTTTATCCCCACCTTTAAATGACATAACGTCATTTCCTGGCAGTCATGCAGAGTGTCCATCCAGCCAGAAACATAGATTTTTTGTTCAAACTCTTCTGCAATGTCGAAGAATTTTAAAGTATACATTCCTAGTATATGACCTCTTTGGCTATATGGTGATTATTAATATTACAGAAGCAACTAAGGAAATGACATCAGTAGATAAGATGAGCTGTGCAATAGCAGAAGCTTTATTCACACTGAATACACTATTCATTTGGACAGAAAGATCATTTCTCAATTCAAAGAGGAATATTCTAATTTAAGGTCTAACTTCGGCCATATGTCAAAATCTCGACAGAAACAAAGCTTAGCACTGTGCAGGGAGCCCGTAAGAAACACATTCCCCTTTGTGGATGGCGAGTGGTAGGTGCATCTAACCCTTGGAGCTGTCGTTTTTTCCTCACAAGCACTCTTTTTATATCAGAAAACGTTTCAGTTTAGTCCATTTGTAATTTAATGTAAAGTAACTCAAAATAGGTGTATAATGGGGGAAATACCGTAGTTAGTGGCCTCCAGCTTAACTCTCCCATAAACCTAGACTAGGTTTTTATTACTCATTCAAACTGGTTAGAAAGTGCTGTTACACTGCATGGCAGAAGTATAGCTGCAAAATACACTTCCATGAAACAAATGGATATGTAGAAATTCAATTAAATGAAGGTGGTAATGACAGGTATACCAGACATGGAAGGCAAGAGGAGATCTCCATTTAGCTGCATGGCAAAGATCAGGAGGCGGAGGCCTGGCTTGCAGCCTCGGTCTCAGCAGTGTGGCATCGCAGAGAGGACAGGAGAACGCCCCACGTCTGGCCATACCTGCTGGTCAGGGCCTCGGGCCTCCAGGAAAGGGGAGGGAGGTCCTGCAGGGGTTGCTGCCCTTTTCCACAGCCCTGTGTTGAGCAGACAGTGCGCTCAATCAGCAGATGGCTCGGCGCAGCTACCCACCCTTCCTATGCTGCTCTGGTTTCTGTGCTTGCACACAATAGCATTCCCTACTTTCATTTATATTCAAAACCACGTGCTGTCTGCCTTTGGTCACCACACTCACCTCTATTGATATAAATCAGGACTTAACAATGGAGGGCCCTAAATAAGAGCGGCGTGTGGATGACAGGCTTGTATAGCCATGTAACTCCACTCGGTTGTGTCACAACACCATCACTGCTGTTGCTGCAGGTCAAAGCAAGGTCTCTCTCCAGATCTACCTGTTAGCTGTAAGCTGTAATGGAAGGAAAATATGGAAAGGGAGTTGTAGTAAAATAGTGTTTTCATCCTGGAGCCCAGCAGGCTTTGCAGACACCCGGTCTTCTGATAAGTTATTAACTTTTTTATTTTGTTGTCACACCCAAGTGAGTGTCATTCTCTGATAAATATTTTGGCATTCCTCCAGATTGATTTGTTTATTCTTGGAAGCTTTTGCTACTAACGTGTATTTTTGAACTTTATCGTGTAACCAAAGCTAGAGGAGAGTTGTGCATGATCAGCGTTAGACAGGAGTTTGCTTTTTTAATCCCTTGCTTCTTGTGTTCAAAATGAGGAGGTGAGGAGGAATGAGAGAACTGGGGCGAGCTCATGCGGCTCAACAGCCTTGGGCAGGGTCAGGCCCCGTTCGGCCTCCAGAGGCTGTGGGCTTGCCTGTGTTCCCATGCCTGGCCACATCTGCGCACATTGCTTAAAAGAAGAAACCACCACCAAAGCTTTTTGTTACAGGCGTGTTTCTGAGCAGAGTGGTTGAGGCTTCAGCGAGCCAGATCTGATGTGGGATACGCGGGCACATAACATCCAGTCTCCAGTCAGGACATGCTGAGTTGTTAGAGGTACTAACGTAGGCCGCGAGCCAGTGTAAGCTTCTTGCGAGCTCCCGTGCTGTCACTAGTGACAGCCTGCACCCGTGGCATGCCCTGAGAAGGTGGCCAAGGCCGTGCTTGCACAGTGCTCGCTGTCGGTCCACCACCAGCCAGGTGCTCGAGAGGCCGTGAGGAGCTTCCACCACAGCCTGGCGGGGCTGCCAAGTGCGACCAAAGTTCTGGGTTCATGGCGTGCCTGCCTGTCCCAGACTGCCTGCCCACAGTTACTTGTGAAGTCTGAAGGAACAGTATCTTCTCTTTTCCCTTACTCAAGCAAAACACTGCAAATTAGTGGTAACTGCCCAAATCACAAATTAATTGAAACCAGGAAAATTGTGATGTAAGTAGAGTGAGGAATAAGAAGTAATTATTTTTTTTTTTTTGTGTTTTTTTTTTTTTTTTTTTTTTTTTTTTTTTTTTTTGTAGACTTGCTCTTTTTTATTGGCATTTGTAGTATGGGTGTTATTTTTATTTTTATTTTTTTGTCTAGCCGTTTGTTAGCCTATGGCCACTTGCCAGTATTTAGGAAGAACAAAGTCTGCTCAAGTTACTAGAGTTACATTACAGATAGATTTGGCCCAGTGTGTTTGCCTTGTCATTTGACTGCAGCGTTGACATGGTTATTGGTGTGTCTTCCTCCCCAGCATTACATATTACTTCTTGTGTCTCCAAGGAGAGGAGAATTTGGCGAGGAATGCTGAGAAGCATCTGGCTTTTTCCTGTTGTTCCATCTCTCTCTTACTGAGAGTAAGGCAGTCTCGTGGACAGCTCTAAATTTAGCTGCTAATTTTAATCTTAGGAGTCTATTCTGTTTATATTTTGGCTAGGAGGGATACCTGGATGAGAGGAGAGTCCTGGGATTGTACTTACTGAATTGCATCCTCCCAGGGAACATTCCTGTGTATTTTTGGTAAGATCCCTAAATTTTCCAAAATCATAAAGCCCCCAGAAGCCTCCTAGTCCGTCTGTCATGAGCTCCTCTTAGGAAAGAGGAATAGGACTTGACTAGAATAGGACTTGTGTAGAATAGGACTTGATTCTCTGCATCCACCCTTTGAAAGGAATAGCTCAAAAGGCAATGTAAAAGAACTGAAAAATAATATGCCTCAGTGGTCTCTTTACAGTAGCTGATAGGGAAAAGATTTTGTCCAGAGGATACAATTTTTATTGATATAGTTGTTTGGGATGCAGTAGTGAAGCTCTGTGTTTGTGGTCAATGGTCAGATATTACTCTTTACAGTTAAGGGATCATTAAATTGGACAGAGATGGGCAGAATGACATCCAGTTAGAGCAAAAATGTCTTTCCCCACATTTCCTTTCTGCCTGCTGTAACCTGGCTTTGAGTCATACGCCTAACTGAGAGGCTGTTTTTTTGGATCATATTTGACATTTGCCCATAGCTGGAAAATGTGAGAGAAGATTTCACAAAGCAAACACTGAAATACAGAAAGGAGATGTCATACCTACTGTTCCGTTCCATTGGCAGAGTGCTGGGCTTGGTTCATATCAAAATATTTTAACAAGAATATATGTTTATATGTTGTTATTGTTATATATGTTGTTACTGTTATATCACTGAAGGTAACGTGATCATAAGGAAATAGCATCTGCATTTCTGATACTGCTGTCCACACATTCACTGAAATTTATCCTTTTTATTCACATCAGCTTTTTGTGCTTTAAAATAATAAGAGCATTCATAAAATATTCAGAATATTAACCATGTGAATTCTCAAAAATTGTATTTTAATAATCAGAAAGGTAAAGATTTGGGGTCAGATCTTAAACAGACCAAATTGGTGTGTGGTTCCTTGATTTCCAGGGAGCAGCTCCAATTTGCATCGGATGAAGATTGCTCCCTTTCATCGAGACAGTAATTTTCATGCAAAACACACCAGACATCACAGGATTCCAGTAGTTCCGGCCCATTTGTCTGCTGCTGCTAGGAAGTTGTTTACTCTTTTGTATCACTCTCTGCTGACGTCTGCTCACTGAACAATGTCATCAAATTTCCTGTTTTTTGGCTTGTGGAAAGTAGCTCCCCCACCTTATGCTAAGGCTTCGCTGCATGGAGATCTGTGGAGCCGGATGCACCCAGCAGACAGGATGTAAGGTTAAATGCAGCATAGCTAAATAAATAAAGTAGGTGTTCAGTTGTGAACGAGAGCTGTCTGCTTGCCATGAGGATAAAGCTGACAATTTAAATGATGAGCAGTGATAAAACCCCATGTTTGTCACTGTAATTTTATTTTTAATGGCTTTTAGCTTTATTATTCTTTTAAATTTTATTCTGTCATGAATATGTTTTTGTTTTAATTGAGCTGTAAGAATTGCATTAATAGATTCTTTCCTGGAGCAGTCAGGTTTATAACTGGGGAGGTTTATAATTTGGTGTTGTATGATGTATGTGTGAAACCACCTCCGTCCAGGTGTTGCAAAACATTCCGCAAACTGTTGACTCTGAAGCTGCTCGTGCCGTAACGCTGAGGAAGGACGCATCGCCGGTTCCCCTGCTAGCTAGTGCAGCGGAGTCTGATAGCTGAGATCAGGAAAACTGAAGCTCTGCCAGGGGTCTGATCCCCTTACATTTTTGGTTTGCTTGTTTTCTGGCCGGGGGCACAGGGTTATTAACTTCCCCTTGGACAAGAACCAGTGATGAGCAATGCAGACCTTAGTTCAACAGTTCTTGCAGACGGAGCTTTGGGCAGCTTTACTCGATAATACCGACAGCATCACCATGTTAGCCTCCTGTCATGCACCACAAGAGGAAGTATCTATCGGAAAAAAAGAAACAACCTTTGCAGTTAGGGCACACTGTGTGCCTTATGGTGCTTGACTTGTGCTTCTTGAGCTCTTCTGTAGGTCTGTTGTGCTGCAGCTGGTTTCCCCTGGCTTGGCATTACCCCACCTCCAGATACTATTTTTCTTTCCCCCAAACAGCTTGTGTACTTGGCTAAGAGCAGTTGATCACTTTGTGAAAGCAGTTCTTGTAAGGAATCTTCTAATGTCCTTTATTTAAGAAAACAAACCAAAGCAAACAAACAAACAAAAAAAAACATTTGGAGTTGCCTTACAGAGCAGTGGAAAAGTCAGGGAACATCTGATGACTAACAGACCAACAGGGTATGCTGGAGTCATCTGTAGGAACCAGCCCATCACTGGGGTGGTTGAGTTTGTCCTTTTTGTTTGTTTGTTTAATGGCTTTCTTGACCAGATTCAGTTTTGCTGAAGTGTCTCTCTGATGTTTTCAGTCCATGTAATGTGAGGTACTGACTGTGGAGTGCGTGGGCTGTCACCTCACTGCAATGCTGTGCTCTCTTGGTCTTTTCCTTCATGTTTGGGTCTCTGCAGAAACAAAAATGATGTTTTATTCTGCCTATCTTCATGGTCAGAAAGGAATATAACTAGTTCCTGCACAATACCGAGTGCCTGTTCTTGCAGCGTCTTGCTTCACTAGTGGGGCCCCGTAGCCAGTGTGTGGAGAAATGAACTGGCTGCGGTACCCAGCCATGGGTAAACTTGTGTGCACTGGCTTTGCATGCCCAGGTGGTTCCATTTGCAATGGGGTTGTCTTGCTGAGATCTTACCAATCCCTAAATGTGAATTTTCTCCAGGACAGTCTGCCAGGTCAAGCTGGATGAGGTACAGTCAGCTTTCACTGCAGGCTGTTAAACCCCTGCAATGAAGACCTTGTACTCTGTACAAGCAAAAATAGAGAAGTTGATCTAGTCCCTCGTGTGGACCTGCCCATAGCACAGGACCACATCAGTCACCTTCCGATTTGGAACGAGCACTGTCTGTGCTCAGGGAGGCTCAGGAAAGCAGCAGGAAAGGAGACGGCTGCAGACAATGAGTGCAGTGCCTAGGCAAAGGTAACCTTCATCCAAACAATTGGCAGGGGCTTCTCTCTCTTTGTTTCTCTGCTGCCCTTTTTCCTCTCTGTGTATTCCCTGTTCCCTCCTCTGCATATTTTCAGAGGTTCATCCTGTACCTTTGTGCCCTCCCATCAGATAACAGCGGCAGTGATTCTTTTGACTTCTGCTCCCCCGTTACTACTCTGTTTTTGCAGTACTGTCCTCTTAAATTCCTCCCTTAGTTCCTCATTTCCATTCCCCTTTGCAGCTTCTGCTGAAGTTGGAACCACTTGTGGCATTACAGACAACAAAAATGACCTTCAGGGCTCCGTTTCTCCCACAGCAAAGCTGGAATTAACTCCCAGCATGGATGGAGCACTCCACTGGGGAGAGGGGACCAGGAGATCAGGGACCCCCTGACCCAGTGGAACAGAGCAGGCTGGATGCGTGCACTGAAACCCAGCGGGCCCCAGGAGGCCTAATGCAGCACATTGCTCATCGTTGGGTGGGAGAGAGCAGCTCTGAGCAAACTGCCTGCAGGGCACCTCGGTGCTGTCCTTCTTGCTGGGGCCCTCCGCTGGGGCTGAGCCAAAAGAGCCCTCTGCCTCCTGCTCCTGATTGAATTTATTCATAACTTGTCCTCGTGGAGGAGATTTATAAGTACAGGTGCAAGCTAAACTCCTGAAAAGATGTCATTTATTTCATTTCTGACAAATAAATTCCAGATGTTTGCCTCTGACTCCTGGAGCGCTGATAGAATCAGCTGGAGGCTCCAGTTGTTCAGTCTTGTGTTAGATGACAGGACAGAGAGTGAAACAAATGCTCACCATTGCCTGTGGCTTGCAGTCAAAGGGACACAGTTTTTCCAAACAGATGAAACTGGGAGAGTTGCAGATAAGACTGGGAGAGTTGTGTCGAGAAAACAACTGATAGGCACGGCTCTAATAACTGAATTAAAAAGAAAATAACAGTAAACTTGCGTGACAGAAATACTGCAAATAATGGAACATTTCAGGAAGAAAATATACCATAATGTACCGCAAAAACAGGTCTGTACTTACCAGAAGGTGTGAAATCAATCATAGGTGGTTTAAACAGTGTAGCTTATGGTCCAAGCTAGCCACATGTTACTTCCTAAGAGTACGTGGGTAACAGTGGGCTATATCTTTGTAGAATAAGGAATAGCCATGGGGCTAAAATATCACACATGCTTGGTAGTCACTGTATTTGCTAGATTTACTTAACAAAAGTAATTCAGAAGTTCAGCATTCAGAGCTAGCTGCACAGAGAGGAAAGGACACCCAGAGCATGGGGCTTACGTTTGTACGAGCATCCTCGTCGGGTTTTATGGCTCACTCAGCTAAGAAAAGGTGTACAAGGAGACAGAATCAGAGCACCAAATGCGCTAGATAATCTCTCTTCCAACAGCAGGAAGTTGCTGATTGTGTCACAAAACCACTGCAAATCTTGCTTGTTTCATCTGGAAAGTATTTCTGGGTACAGCCTCGTATTATGGCCTGCAAATTTTGTTACTCTGTTTTGTGGGGAACATGCTGTGAGTAATTTATATCTAACGGGTCAGTGGTTTGATGCCACCTCTAATATTTTCCTGCTGTTCTATGGAAGGTTTGTTTTGTTGAAATGCACTTCAATGTTCTTAGCAAAATTGTATTAGAAATATAACTGGATTAAATTATGCACCTCAGACTCTATTCTGAAGTCATCCAGAGTACCGCATTGGTTGAAAGTTAGCAGTGAAGAAAAAAAGTAGACCTTTGGTGTTCCGTGGCAGCTGCCTAGACTGTACATGTTAGCGGCTCATGTAGTTAGTCAAAATATATTACTGTCGCAATGCAGCACGAAAATTGCAAAGTTCAACATTCAGCAGTTCAACATTTGTTTTGTCTTTGGAGGATAAGGACAAGAGAGATGCAGAAAAATCTGCTAACCACACAAATATGAATGCGGTAAGAACATTTGTCCTGGCTCAGAGGAACATACAAACACATAAAACAAATCAAATGAAACTTCTCATGATTGATAAAAGCTTTCCTAATCAAAAACACTATTCTCTCCTGCACTTATAGTAAGTAATTACAGACTTATGCTCAAAGTTCATAGAGGAAGAAAAAGAAGTCAGGTGATCTAAGTAATAACTTCTCAAGAGTCCTATCTGCATTGTTTTTCACTGAGTTTATAGGTTTATTTTTTAATTTTGCAAGCAACCTGTAGCTTTACTGTAGCCTTACTGGAACTGTTCATAAAGTGAGTCTGTCTTTTCCTTTCTGTCACTTAAGATGTTACACTTTAGTCCAGAAAACTATTCATCCCTAATATCTAATTTGTTAGTAGTTTGTGTTGAATTTACTGTTTCACACAAGTTACTTTTACTGTTACACTGATTTATAGAGGTGTAGAGTTTTTACACAAAACAAAATAGTTGTTTTTTTAAAATTCCAAGCCTGCAAGTTCCCAGCGAGGCTTTGGGTCCTAGAAATCAGGCTGAGTTCAGAGTCAAGCTATGAAATACACTAAATTGGATATTTCATTAATAGATTTTTTCTGTTTGCATTAGACATTCTTCTAGCATTTCATTGCTTGGGGGAAAAAGGAAAAAGAAAACAAATGAGTGCAGTTGGTTTTTTCCTCAGCTTTGCTAGAGCCACGCAGAAGTTTCTCTGTCGCACGTCGCAGGCAGGTCAGAGGAGCTCTGCGTCCCCGCGGTGGGGCTCTGCAGATGGAACGTCCCTCTTCCCCGAGGGAGGACACCGAGGCTTGCAAATTAACATTTCCTGCTAAAATTTCTGGTAAAAGCTCCCTGCTAGAGCTATCAGCAGTCTGGATCACTGTCTGGGAAGAAACACTTGGTGCAGGGGAGGAAGAAGGAAATGGTGACTGTGAACTTGTTAATGGTGTCGCCAGACAGGGCTTTAATGTCTCTTTTCTCTTGTTTGTTCTTTGGCATGAAGCGCACTCACTCGCAACAGAAGGCCTAGGCCCAAGCATCCTTTCATAGAAAAATTACCAGAGTGAAAAAGCAAGAATGACCAGGGTGGAAACATATTTTGGACAGTTGCAGAACAGATTAAATGAGCTTCCATCTTGTCAGATGCCAGAACTTGTATCTGAAGGGAGATTGTCTTTGGATGGCTGCCAGTTTCCCTTACAATTCATCACCTTTTTGTGTACAAGCTGACACCATTCTGGTAAATAAGGACCAAGTGGAGCTTCTTTCTTTCAGAGGGCTCCTTCTCCTAATTCATTGTTGTTAAACAAATGAAGTGAGGATGCTGCTACGTGGTGCTGCACGGAGCTCGGTGGCATGTAGCAGAGGAGCCCGGCTCTTCCGCAGCTTCTGCAAGGGCCTCCTGCAGGGCACGAGGACCTGTAACCTGAGGGGAAAAAACCTCTGAAAGATTCCAGACCTCCTACCCACATCCTAGGGAAGGGAAGCACCATTTTAAACTGGCTGTCCAAATGGCACGTGAAGGGCCCATATCTGCTTGACCAGCTGTGCCTCTTACCCACCTCTAGCTCTGTGCTCTTAAGTGGTAGTGATTTTACAGCGCAGTTAGCTGTGCAGTCAATGCATGTGTTTACATTATAGAGTATTCAGTGCTTTTTCACCTTCTGTCTTGGCCTATGCTCTTCTTCCTGCATGTTGCAGACCTTTCCTTGAAAATCTGCCACTGCAGCAAGGCTCTCTGAAAGCTTCCCTGCCATCCCGTAACAGGTGAAATGATCTGATGCGGGTATCTCCAACTGCTGGCCCTCTTCCCTAGAAATCTCAAGGTTAAATGGAAGAAACAATTTATATAAGGCTATTCAACATCTATATATTGTCTGCACGATTACAGCTCTTGTAC
The DNA here is from genome assembly GCA_011076525.1 of Nettapus auritus. Classification (NCBI taxonomy): domain Eukaryota; kingdom Metazoa; phylum Chordata; class Aves; order Anseriformes; family Anatidae; genus Nettapus; species Nettapus auritus. The sequence goes on from CM021774.1 coordinate 11,429,195, forward strand.
TTTAAGAAATACAAATATTATACATGGAGAGAGTATTTCCAATAGCAGTGTAGTCAACAAACCACTGTGAGCAGGACTTTACCTTGTTGGGTATCTGATACCTAGCTGAATTTGTTTGTCAGTTACCGACTACAGGGGCAGCTTTAAGGGTTGTTGATTAAAAGGGAGCTGCCCTGTGGGAGGCTGCTCTGCTCTGTTGCCACAGCTTTGGTCCTGTGAAACTTCACAGGGAGGTGGTAACATGTTGGTCGCTTAGGCATTTCTAGAGGGAAAAGCATGCTCCATACTAACTCATTTTATACCAGCAGTGTCACCTTTGGTATATCCCACAGTTCGTTTGTAAAGGAAAAGTTACTCGTAGGCAGAGCGTGTGGAGATTGCTTTGTAGCAAAAACAGTAATACAGTTAAATTTTTAAACATTGTTTTTAGTTAAATAAAATGGAGTGCTGGAGTGTGCCTACCACAAATCTAGATGGAGATATTATGTTTGCAGCAGAACCAGAATGAAAAGTGGTTTTGCTGCATCCAATTTTACCTAATTGTAATTCTGATTATAATGAAGAAAACACTTCAGTAAAGACATGCAAAGTTTAGATTGGCATAACTGTAAAAAGGTTCTACTGTACTTAATTAAAAAAAAAAAAAAAAAAAAAAGTGATCCCATCCACTGAGCCTGTACTACCCAACGAGCCCTGTGGGCTCGCAGAAGCACTGCGTGTTACTGAACCAGGCACAAGTACAAGGCCCGTGTCAGGTTTCAGGCTACCCGGTAGGTCCTCAGAAATGAAGAGGCATCTGTATTAGAGGAAAGCAGTCACTCGTCCCCTCAGCTGGTAAGTTCCTAGTGGTCAAAAGAAAGAAGGGATCCCCAGCAGTTACAAATACATTTTTCTGTGTTCTTCCGTATAAAACCTGGAGTTAAACTGTTGGAGTAGTCATTGGTGTGAACGAGCAAAATTAATGCTAAAGAGTGAAAAAAGGACACACTACTCTGAATTTTCTAGTGTTACCTCTAAAAGATACCTTGAATATGCCTGCAGTCTCAAGTTTTCTGTCCGATATTGGAGAGAACGTTTTCTATTTAGAAAAGGTTTCAGTGCCAAGACATCTCTTATAGTTTTCTCAATTATTAATAGACAGTTGCATTCAGCTTGGCAAACCTTGATTCAGTAAACAAAAATACAGAAATGTTTACTGTCATCACTGAACATTTTGTTATACTGGTCTCTGCCCCACTGACTTTGTCATTACTCTGACTGTGAAATCTGGAGCCTGTGTCTGCTGTCGCTGAGAGCAGTCCCAGGCAGGATGCTGCACAGAGCACCAGTGCCTTGGTGCTTGCTGGAGGTGGGTAGAGCTCACCTTGGGTGCCACGCAAACACTTGCCCGCGGTGTCCAGCAGGTCCACAGACACCCGTGCTTTCCCACAATTTCAAATTTCAGGTATGCCTTTCAGTGAGGAAATTTATACAAAGATTTTCTTTCAAATTTCCTAAGTTGTGTAACTGAGAATGCCCAGACTCCCAGAAGGCAGGATGTGCTGTCAGCCTGTTGCATGTGTGATTTCACCTGTGCTCTTTTGTGATGTGGTTTTGCTCTGACTTTAAATTTGTTGGGGCTGCATGGCTTTCACCATATCAGTATGAACGATGGGTTGTTAATGACAACAAAAAGCAAGTTTGTTCCTCAACAAGTGGAGGCTCAGGACAAAACAGAGATCTTCTTGAAAGTCTAGCAGATCCACTGACATGTTTATGCTATTTTTGTACTGTACGTTCTTGCTTTACTTGGTCTGTTTGTGGCAATTACAGTGTTGGTAGATAAAGGCATGAAAGGTTTGTTTGACATAAAGAAACAGCGATTGGAAATCTTCCTGATAAACTGGAATTTCCTCTTAGTCAGCTGAGTCTGTTTAAATCCAGATGGTTCGATGAAAAATGCCAATGAAATTCATATGTGTAAAGAGAAATATAAACCTCACAGTGACAGTGGTGATCTATTGTATCCCGATGCATCTGTAGTCATCTCTAAAATAAAACCAACAAGTGGGAGCCACTAGGAAGAAGAAAACTGGTTGATAGGTATAGAACAGATTAGCGCTTACTGCTACGCTCCAGGATCTTTTGGCTTCTGCAGAATCACAAGAGAACAAGCAGTTTTAATGTTATTAAACAATAGAACTACTGTGCCATATTTAAGTCTCCCAGAGTGCTGTGCAGCTCCGCAGCTCAAGTGCAGGCAGCAAGAATTTCCCTCTGGGTCTAAAGAATGTAGTATTTGTGTGAAAGCATCTGCACAACTGTGGGGACGGAAAATATTAATGTTGCAGCTGGCCTGCAACATGAATACACCTGAGGCAGCAGTAGGTGAATGAGATCTTTTTGAGTTAGACAAAGATGTTGGGAAAGCCAGTGCTGGATTTATTTGTTTGCAAATCCTGACATATTTAATGCTCTGGTTTTGTCTTGACTTTAAGACCAATTTCTTTAAGAAATTTATTCAAGACCACAAGATTTGAAGACTGTTTTCAGTCTTTAGTTCTTACATTTGGGTAGAGGTTATTTCTGCCAATAGATGTGAGAGGACAGCACACTGAAACTGTAATATCCATGCCGCTTACACAGCAGTGTGTAAGGGACTAGCTTGTCCCCACAGCTTGGTTACAGCTCTCCCAGCCAGGGAAGCAGCCAGCCTTGTGTAAGGTGAGGGGTAAAGAGGCAAGGAAATAAGCCTCTGTGCCTCTTGAAATTTCTAGATGCACGTTTTTATGGGTCTGCCTTTAAAACATTTTGTGAGATTGAGTGTGGCTGGTCCTGACGGCAGAGGGGAAAAGAGAGCAGTCTCTGAGTTGCTGGGGTACAAGGGGATAGCTGCTGGGGGTAGCTCCAGAGGTCTGACATCCACACACACATGCTGCTCAGCTCGTGCAAGGTAGCTTCTCAAAAACCCCAAACCTCAGTAACCCCAAAATACCAAGGATATCTGACTTCGGAGTACATGTTCTCTGTGGGGTGCTGGGCATTCAAGCTGACAGCTGAATTTTGTTAAAAACAAATTAAACATAGAGTTAGGTGCTAATACCCTGTAGATGTCCTCTTTTCTCATCTGAAGCAATTCACTTTCTGCATGTTGCACATTTTTAAGCTGAACTCTCCAAAAAGATATGTGCTTAAGAACCATGTTTGGCTTTGAACAGCTGAAAATGTTCTTATTACTTTTTTTGCCTTGATAAAGGCATCCATTTCTGCAACCTATGTATAGCAAACCATTATTACAGGGTTTAAAAATTTCTTCTAAAGTACAAGCCAGGTCATTTAAGCTGCTGTTTTTCTCTTTAGTGCCAGGATATAAGTACAAATGCTTTACAGCATGGCCTCACCACACAGAAATATTTGGCTATAGTTGAGTGAGCATTCCAAGGATCCAACACAGGGCAAGCTCAAAGCCTCCAGGCAAAGGTTTGTGCGTATGTGGCCTTTACGGAGACCTTCCTGAAAAACTTTCAGTCAGAAAGTGGGGAGCCTTAGTGAAGACCCCAGTGAGCCATCTCAGGTTGTAAGATGGTGAAGGTGTAGGGCATTTTAAACTCAGTGCTAGTTGGTGATAAAGGCATTTGACAAAAGGATGACCATGGGCACAGACAAAGGTTTTCACGTCTCCAGGGTTGTTGTGGAGCATAAAATTCACATTTTTTATATTCCAATACAAAACAAATAGACGGCATTTCAAGTCTAATGTACTTGTGCATTTCATGCAGATCTATAAAAGATCTCTGGATCTGGTAGATGCTGCAGCAAATACAACCTGCTGTTTTTGAATAGCTTTTGGTGTAAGAACTGGTTTCCATTCAACATCATTCTCTTTGGGTAGAAAAAGTGGTGTAGATTCATGAATAGATTTCTTTCTTTTTCTTCCTTGACTGTGATTTATTCAGTCCCTTTTTATATGTGGTACATTTAGGGTGAGGAATCTTAAGTAGGTTAACATGAGATTTGCATGGCCACCTTGCTAGTGTTATATCTACTTGCCTTAAAAACCTACAGGAATACTGGGGCTACCGAGTCATAACCCAAATGGTGTTTGAGGTATCACAAACTATCATTTTGGATTTCAGAAGTCAGTGGGTGTTTTCCAGATACCAGGTATTGTCTGGTGGTGCCAGTGTCAGCGGTGCCTCGTGCTGCCTGTTGGCCAGGACACGGGGTGACCTGAGGCCACGCAGAGGGGGGCAGTGGGCCCGGGCCTGGGGTGGGCTGAGGCGTTTTCTCAGTGTCTCCTGTCCTCTGCATGTAGAAATGGAAACACCAAAGGTTTCCAGCCTCTGTGCAGGTTTGAGATCTGTGTAATAGTGCTGTAGGCCTGCTGTTAATGACATTTAAGTTCTGATTTAAATACCCTGCAAAAGCTGAAGCAGTCCCCAGAGTTGTTGCTATGTTCTGTGTTAAAGTTCTGACCTTTAACAATGGTAGAGATTACTGGCTGCTTTTTTGTTTGTAACTGTATGAAGTTTACCACAGTGGGCCACTGGTCTGGGCCAGAGGCCACCCAGGCCTTACCACATTGCAAGAATAAAAGTCCCTTTTGGACAGCATCATTAATTTTTCCCCAAAGTAATGGAATGATTCACGTCTGATAGTGTCATGCTTGCAGCGTGGCAATTGTAATTTCTTGTAACGAGTAAAGGGAGATTTTATAAAAGGCACAAAACAAGAGTTCTCAGTTGTGTCTAAAGTGTGCCAGAAGGCAGCAAGGCTGATTTCGTGACAGTATTACTCAAGTTTTGTTCTAATTTAGCTTTACTTACTGCATTTGGGCTAACACTGAAGAAAGGCAATGGCGAATTAGATCCAGAATACAAACAAACAAACAAACATATATAATCATGGCTGGCATGTGTAGACCGCAGAGAAGAAGGGCACAGCCAAACATCAGAAGTGTTCCCCTCGGCCTTGCCTCTCCCGGGTGGGGCTGTGTTTCACCAAAAATGTTGAGGCTTCTTTTGCAACAAGACCAACAGCCAAAATCGCAGTCCCTTCCAGAACTGACAGGCAGTTGGTGGTGCTGATTTTGTTTAAGTAGGCACGTGTTATTTTTTGGGGGGCCTCTGCCAGGCTGTTCACAATTAAACCGTGATTCAGATCTCTGGAGAAGGTGAAGTCTCAAGGAGCTCCAGTGGCTCGATGCCATGGTGATGTTAGAGTAGTCACAGTGTTTAGTGTTTTGCCCTGATGTACGAGTCCCAGCTTCATGTGGCTATCTCCTAGTTAACTTTCTTGGGACTTGGGAGAACTTGAAGCTCGCCTCCAGACTGTTGGTTAGAACAGGGTTGGATTTCAGCAGTGGTGAAGGTGTCATCAGGAGCTCAGGACTGAGCGTGGGGCTCATGGCTGATACGGTCAGCAGGCTAGCTCGAGAGTTTGGCAACTAACTATGCTCAATAAAGCTTCTCACAAAACTGCAAGCTCTCCAAATTCTCTGTTCCTAATGACTTGAATCAGGGGCGAGAGTTTGGCTCCCAAGAGCTAATTTATGTAAAACTGATTCACAACTGTTACCAAAACTTCAGAAGTGGATTAAGAGAACAGAGGGTATGTTATCTCATCACTTATGTTGGCTATGATATCATTAAATGGCAGCATCATAAACAATTCTTGTAGGAATTAATTTAAAATGGAAAATAGATTAAAAAAAAAAAAAAAAAAAGGAAAATACATCAGACCAGAACCTCAGGTGATCTTCAGACCTTGAAATACAGATATAAATCTGTATTGTTTTATTGACAGAGATGCATCAGTGGGAACCAGATTTAGGTTAATGTAAATGCTAGATTTTATCAAAGCAAATTGCTCTGAGTCAGAATGCTACATTATTTAAATTACTGAGTCTGTGACATTTGTCTACATCTTTTATGAAACAAAAATAGGAAAAAACATCAAGGGCTGGAATTAACAGGTTTCATCTAGGTTGAACAGTGGCTTTAGTAGATTGTAGTTGCCTTTCAAAACTCTGTATTTCAGCAAAGAATAAGCTGACTACGTACAGCTCCCAGTCTTTAAAAGCCTGGCTTACCTCTGTCCTTGAATCTGTTGAGCAAAGACAGATAACCTTGGATGCTTTGTTCCCTCCTATTCTTCATTCTAACCGTTGTGGCCTCCAAAGAGCAAACTCTGTGGGGCCAGACTCTCACTTCCTTTACACTGAAGTAAATCCAACATATTCTCCTTGTGTTTGGTGGAATCACTCTGAATTTTCAATTAGGTTGGAATCCAACCCATGGACTATAAAACTCATTTTATGCTGTAAACAATTGTGGTATGTTAGGAAGATTTGCTCAGCTACCATTGTATATAACTTGTACTGATGCCAACTGTTGTAACAAAACGATGCCGTCAGGGTCTGTGAGGAGCATTAGAGCAGTGATGTTAAATGTTTAGCAGAGTGTACATGGAAAATAGGAAGCTAAGGCTTAAATTCACTACTTAGGTAGATTTCCAGTGAGAAAGAAATAGGTAAATGATCATGGATTGGATTAATATCTATGTATTTCAGAAAGTGATAAATACTGTTACAACCAATATAAAACATATTGGCCTCAGTCGTGTCAATCGTGGGTTGATTTCTGTCTTTCAGCATCCAAGAGTTCTTGGCTAAAGTTTTGAGAAATGATATTATCACGTAGACTTCCAATTTCTGCCATTAATGGATCCCAAATCAGTTAAAGTTCAAGATATGGTCTAAACCTGTGAGTTTATTTGAACTTTCATTCTCTGGGGCGATAAATCTATGCTTAGTACAGCAGGATGAGAGAAGGAATACCTTTTCCTTTGTAAAAATAATCATTTTTTTATTTCTTAGAGTAATCAAAATTCAGATTATGTTAACAGTCCTAATGCTCTGAGCATGTTTTTATGATCAAGACTGTCAAATCTTGCTTCAGTGAGTGAAGTCATGCTGATTTATATCACACACCTAGTGTATGTACAAAGCTTAAGTATATATTTTAAAACTAAATAAAATATATTTTTATGATGTGTTAAAATATTGATCTAAAGCGATAAATTTTTCTGGCAGTAGTCCATTAAGACCAGTGATGGAGTCTTGTATCTTATCATTGTAGTTATCTGTGTTATATATTATAATGAGTCAGAGCTTTAAGGTTGAAGTCTTTATTTGAACAGGCAGTTACTTGGTATTAAACTGCTGACGAGAATCCACTTCTCATTGTCTGCTTTCTAAACCTCGATGTCAGCTGTGCAGCAGCAGTTTCCATCTGCAATCCCTTCAGCAGAAGTTTCTGTCCCTTTTTTGTTCAAGTCAGTTTCAGGAAACGCAAGCTGTTGCATCTCCTCCCTCAATCTCTAACCTGGAAAAGGCGAGAAAAGCAGCAGGAGCAGAAGGACTTCCAGCTGCCCTTCGGGGAGGGTTGCTAGCTGGAGGCCTGGGCTGCGCGTGGCGATGACATGCCCAGCCAAAAAGTCACGCCTGTCACCCGCACGGCCCCATCTGCAGCAGGTGGGAAGTGCTGGAGTAGTTGTGAGTCATGGAGGAGGATTTCAGCGAGTGTTCCTGCAGCTCCGTGGGACAGCCCAGTAAGCAGTGCTGGCTCTGACAAGGGTTACCTCAGGCTGCCCAGGGCTATGCTTTCAAACATCCCACAAAAACTTCATAAAGAAGTGACTTAAGGAAATCACCCTGAAGAAGGAATGTTTGCCCCACCAGAGCAGGAGTACTGTATGGGAGTTAATGGCCAAAGGGATTTTGGAGGGCTGACTCTGCCCTTTTAGGTTTGCTCTCCTCTCCAATTGGTAATGGTAGGAGAGGCATTTTGGAGAAAGCCAAGACCTCTAGCACATAGGAGACCTGTGGAATGCAGGCTGCTTTGATGTGTCCCATGCTCCAACCAGGCAGTTATTCACCATAGGGAGCGTGTGGATCAAGCTGGCTCTATTTCCACCCTTTATTCCTTAGTACATTTATCCACCGGGCAAACTCATTGAAGGTTTTTCTAGCTGTAGGAAGAAAAGAAAAAACAAAGCAAAACACCAGCAACCATGACGAGAGCGTTCCTGTAGATTCTGTTCTGGTAAAATGTGAATGACTCAGGGTGAGAAGTACTTTACCGGGTTATATCAGGTCAATGTCGAGTTCGTTGTACTTTAATCAGATCAGTCACAGTTGTTTGGGTCTGTATTTTTAAGCTTATTTCAGTTGTTTTTGTTTACCAAACATGCTCTTATCTCTGGACATTGGAAACATGAAATATTTCTATGAGCAATTGCAGTGTTTTCAATTTAGTTTCTACAACATGCAGACAGTTTGTAGGCAGTGCTGAGCTGCATGCTGCCCTCAGCAGAACGACCTCCCCATTGACAGGCCTTGTGCTTATGGCTGCTGCTGCTGCCCTGGGACGGATCTCACCTTGTGCAGGGCCTGGCCTGGTTTGACAGACTTAAAATGCGGTGTTTAAATAAGGCAAATCTGGGGGTAAACAAGTGCTAGCCAGCAGGTCAGAGAACGCAAAACAGCTACAATCCATGTCTGTAAGCATTTAAAGTAGACTGGAGTTGATTATCTGCTCTCTCAAAGCAGAGGGTGTAAAATGTGATGCTGCAGTAGCTGAGCTGCTGTCTGCAATTATTGCTAACTAGTAGTTGCTGACCTGCAGCCTGCTATTACAGGCATCTCTCTCTCTCCAAATCTAGAGGAACTGAGCTGCAGTTATTGTTGCAGTAAGCACAGATGAAGCCAAAAAGGTTTGGTTTTCAGAAGCTTGAGAATTAGTTACTGTTAGAAACTACTCAAGCATTTAGACTTCTCTGTGACCAAGAGCTCTAGCACCAGCCAGCGCCCTTGGGATGGTTTGAAGGTGGAGCTGCAAAGAGAGCAGCCTGTGCTCCGAAAGCTGTCAGAAGTCTGCAGCATGACCCTGAGAGTTGGTCCCTGGCTCCAAGTTACAGGCTGGCCTCTAAGGTTGTTGGCCAGGGAAGGGTACTGAAGTGGCCTGGACTTGGTTCCTGCCACATTCACATCTTCTCTAGTTACTCATGAAGTTTGCATCAGTGGCTCTTTTGTGAGCAGCCCAGCTCAGTCTCAGTTCCAAGAACCTATGATTGGCTGTACCTCTGCCTTCCCATGCACTTTCTTACAGATCTGTGCATGCCTGGAGGGCTGTCATGTGCGTAAGTCATGTCTGCCAATCTGAAAATGTACTTAGATCTTTCTTTTTCAAGCAGGAAAGTTCAAGGAAGAAGTAGTAAAATGTGTGAGTGAAGAAAGATGTGTTTGTGCTGTTACAATATGTGTGAGCTTTGGCTGGTCTTGCTTTTGTTATGAGCTTGTACTTAAAAAGCTCATTTTGCTCACCAATGTTTGAGTTTCATCTAATCCTTGCTGAAGCCTTGATTTTTTGACACAGCACTTAATCAGCATGGTGCTTCTCAGCGCTACCAGCAGCATACAAAAAGTTGAAATGATTAATCAAGGTATTTGAACAGATTTCAACAGGATTAAGAATTAACTGGAGTTCACCAAAATTTTCCAGCTGAGATGCAGAGCAGAGTTTTTCTTCTACTCAGGACAGCAAGTTAACGTGTAACAAGGCAGTTTCTCACTTGGGCAGTGCTTGTAACTTAAGCTCCAGTGGTGCATACATGGACATTCTCAGCGTAGGAATGGCCGCAGGTTGCTGGCCTAGAAGTGTTTTCCAGACGAACTCCAAGCAGAATAAACCTTGCAGCGTGGCTTCATGGGGCTTGGGTCTGAGCAGGATTTGCCCGCACGTGTGCGCACTTCTCTAATCACAGCTACACACGACATGGCTGCTTAAGGGAGCTCATCTGCTTGTAACAGCAGGCAGTGGGATGGACACAGGGCACACGTCCGAGGCTGTGCAGGGGGTGCCAGCAGAGCACGGCGGTGCCTGCTCCAAACTCAGCGCTTCGGGTGCGGTGCTGCTGAGTGGTGCACGGCTGCGGTAGGAGCAGGCGGTGCTCAGGTCTGCGTTGGGTCAGATCACCCGTCCTCTGAGTGCATTGATGACCAGTCAGTCACAATCACTTCAAAAGAAAGAAACAAGAAAAGCAAGAACTGGCAATGCTGTGTTTATCTCATCTCTTCCAGTTACCCTTGGACTAGGACTTGAGAGCGTGAGGGTGCCCTGGTGTGATAAATGGGGTTTAAATACCCCCAGACTGCAGTGAAATTCAGCTCTGGGTCTGGACCTTACAGCTCTCGGTGGAATTGAAAACACTTGCTGCTTTCTGCTGGCAGCTGGAGAGTACAAAATAAATATTCCAAAATTTAATTTAGAGTGTGGTTATGGTCAGAGAAGTGACTGTAAAAAGGCATCTCTTATTCAATAGATACGCTCCCTCTATATTCTTCAGACATTCCTGCTGATCTTACTGGCTGAGAATTACTGCTGTCAGTGCTGCAAAACCAGTAACGCTGTGGTGAAAAGAGCTGGATTCCCTCCTGCTCTGTGCATTGTCAGCAGAAGTATTTTCTGTTGTTTTTTGTTTGTTTGTTTGTTTTTTTCTGGTGGAGATTTGCAGTAATTGGATGATGGGCCACAAGGGAGAATAAAGCAGTATGATTTTTTCCAACTGAAGAGAGATTTGGGGTCTTAAAATTAGAAAAACTGACCATAAAGAGAATATTTAAACTAAGCCAGTCTGATTGAGAGTGGCTGAGAGTAAATCTGAAGCCCCCCTGTGTCATTTTAAGGTCAGCTTTTTGGGGCCCTTTTAAATAACGCAGGCAAACACTGGTTCCTGGCTTGTTTTGGCAGGTGCTACATTGCCGTTTTTCTTTGGTTCGTGTTTCTTGCTCTTTTAATGTTACCCTGATGACTTCCAAGTTGATAAATAAATAAAATCACAGATAAGAAAATTCGAGGGCTGAGCAATGGAGCAATAAGGTCAGAGAAAGAACAGAGCGTGTAATTCAAAAAGATTGTTTCTGTGGCATGTGGTGGCGATTCTTCAAAATTACTTATTGGAAAAATTCTAGAGCGCAAAGCAATAAATCTGATCTTCAAGTGTGGTTTCACTTTGAAGAGCAACAAGTGTAAAAATAACACCTTTGTGCTCAACAGATCTTTTCTTGTACATCTAAACCTAGAGAGGTCTCCCATTTCCTCCATTGCCAACAGCAATTTTCTCCTGCTTTTTCACTTCAGTTATCTTTGAAGAGTCTGTGCAACTCCAAGGGCCATTGGGTGGACAGTTTCCCTTTTTTGAATCACAAGCACTGTTATTCCTCGTTTCTAGTTTTCATTTCTCAGACAAGACATGAAATCTACTTAAGTACACAAAAGTGCAGTTATTTGCCTAGCAGGAATTCCCAAAAAATCCAACCTACACAATCCTATTAGAGTCTCCTCTCTTTTTATGCATTTAACTTAACAAAGTCTGTCCCAACCCCCTTGGAAAGTTGTTCGTGTTCATGTCCAGCCAATGGTACCTAACAATGGCTTGTATCAGAGAACTGCTGTGGGATGGAGGGAATGCAGCACAGCACCTGTAGAGAAATTAAATGTATGTTGTTTTGTATCACTTTTGGGCACCTGTTACTAAGTGTTACTAAGAAATTCTAAGACTAATATTTTTCTGCCCGTGTATTTTTTCTCCTGTATATTTGATAATTTTTTATACTTTATTTTCTTTTTTAAACAGTTTTTAAAACACTTCCATATTTTGCAGAACAGCTGGTGTGATACAGGTGATAAAAAAGAATAATCTGTCTACAAAACTTTCATGACTAATCCATTACTATGTTTAAAATAACGATTAAAAATGACTTGGAGAATAGTTTGTTGATTCATAACCATGTTAACACAGCTCAGCATATAAATTTACAAAAGCAGAACAAGACAGTCAAGCAGAAGCAGCCACATAATAACAGCAATATATCTGTGTGGCAGTGGTAGATAAAAATGTCTTCTGTAACAGGTATATATGTGTTAATAAGATTCCCTTTTATTTTTTCTAGGCGCCAGTAACAGATGTGCAGTTTGGTCCTATGAGACTTCATCAAGATCAACTTCAGGTAACAGTTGGAACTGAAATCTTAATTTCTAAGATATACGGAAGTTAACTTAAAAAAAACACGTGACTGAAGTTTTTTGGGTATGGAGATCTTCACAGTATTTTTGTCAAGTGATACATGTGTACCTAACAGATTTTTATCAGAACATTCTGCGTGGCATACTAAAAGTCCTGCCTAATTCTTTTCTCCAAACATGTCTTAAATAATAAAAACAGAGCTATCTACAGCTCTTTCTGCTATCAATTAGCTTGTAATCAATTTAATATGTTCCATGTTTTGCATTTTATTGGTAGTTATTTCTTAATCAAAATCTCATCAGAACAGTACTAAATGTCCTGCTGAGGATTATTACACCAGCATTGTTACCAGTGTTAACCAAACTTGCAATATCATCACAGAAGATACAAAGTGAGCTTGGAAAAGCATATTTTTTATTTTTTACTGTTGACTGGCATTACTTCATACTCCTTTTATCTCTTTATTAATATAGGTCATATGGCAGCTTTCCCTTTTTTTTGGTCTGGGGTGGGTAGGAGGTTTGCAGATACATGACTCCTTTGAACATCCTCTGAAAATTCTCTTGTATCCCAAGGCATACTGAAGTATTAATAATCCAAAATGTTCTTCAGTCAGTAATGACAAAACTCCTGGGTGAAATTTATCTGGACATTTGAAAATGTCTGTCTTGGAGTGCAGTGCAAAATCCTCCTGACCTACTGTAGGAATAGACACTATTTTCACCTAACATCAAATATTAGGACAGCCTAATTCAACTTTTTCCCATGTATAAATCAGAAACATTCACTGAATATTTCTGCCTTATTTATCATTATTAATGGCTCTATGATTTCTGTCCAGTCATGGGCCACTCTATAATTCTTCTAGTTAAACCTTGTAATACAGCTGACCAGTATGAGGGAAAGAAAAGTTAGACAACATCACATTTTTTCAGGCAGACTATACAAATAAGATCTGCTGACTGCTCTGTGCTATTGCTGAAAACCATTCTTCCAGTCCTAACTGTGTTATAAATTAACTTCACTAAATATAGCCCAAACTATGACATGTTTTTGCGAACAGGTTAACAAAGTAGGTTGCTATAAAAGGAATCTGAAGTAAATAAGTACTAAGTCCTTCATTCTTACAAAAATATGCACTACATGGAAACGTTAAGATTTACTGGTAGACATTCCACCAACCTGGTCCAAAGTGTAGACAGTGCTGGAATTCCTAAAATCACCCAGAAGATAAGTGGCAGTGGGATGTGGTATGCGTTGCACATGCTCCAAATTATTGTCTAACCAAAGCATGTATTTAAGTGCAATTTGATTAAATTACTGAAAGATTTGTGTCCTGAGACAATAGGCCAAATGCTGGTTTGGTTTATCCATTTATCCCAAAAGGCTGCATATACTGAGTCATCCACAAAAGCAGCATTAACATGGATCTTTTTTTTGCCAGTCTGTATTCCTTCAGACAAAATAAATTTTCCTCTATAAAATATTACCATGATGCAAAGCACAATCACATCAGTGGGAGTCTTCATTAGTGGACTTCATGTTTATATTTTGTAGTGTATTCCATCCTAGAATTTGAAACACATTTCAGAAGGAATTGGGCCTTCTCATACTTTGAATTGTGTGTGCATTGTGTTGTTTTTAAAGAGACTCAGAGAGAGTAATGTTACTGGCAATTACACAATAGGTTGTGATAGAGCAGATCATAGATCTCGTCTTCCATTTCTGGATTTTAGCCATGGTAATCTCCTTGGGTGATACAGATCCCATGGCAAGCTTTGTATAGGAGTTGCGTGGGGTTGTACTCCATATTCAGAGGTATATCCATCCAGCGTGAGTTCACCTTGACCAGCCTGTCTGTAGTTCCCAGAAGCCCTACAGAGTGGGCTGCTTCCATTATTTTGGGAAACTAGATTGAGATGAAAAGGAAAACACAATTTTCATCATGCCACTGAAGCACTATTAAATATTAATTCACATGAGGTAAAGCATGCTCTGGTGAGTAATCCAAGTGTTTTGCTGGAGTATGGTCCTGGCAAGAAGAAAAAAAACAAACAAACAACAACAACAACAACAACAACAAAAGGGATGCGTGGTAGAAATTTCACTGAAGAAACATAGACTCACTGTTAGTTTGTATACATTGTCTGAAACACAGGCAGCTTGTCTTAGCTGATTGCCTAAGCTCTCTCTGTAGCTAATGAAGAGAGTGCCACTTCATCCCATGTGGATACAGATGGCTTGGCAGAATATTTTATCCACTTGAAAAAACTGTATACAGACAATTATAAAAAACAATAGTCTGTAGGAAGCAATTACGTTTAAAACAATGAATTAAGCCTTAGAAGTAGCTTTAAAAAACTTGTTAAGAACAGACAAAAGTCACAGACTACTGTATATGTAAGATTTGTTTGTAGTCGTTCACTATCTGTCTTTGAACCAGGTACTTTTAGTGTTTGCCAAAGAAGATAACCAGAGTAACGGGTTCTGTTGGGCTTGTGAGAAAGCTGGATTTCGATGTAATATTGCCAGGACTCCTGAATCTGCACTAGAATGTTTTCTCGATAAACACCATGAAATTATCATTATTGACCATAGACATTCCAGATACTTCGATGCAGAAGCATTATGCAGGTAAGCACTATTTCAGTCTAATTAATGCATAGCTATATAGTGAACAAATCATTAAAGTGTTTTTTTTTGCTTTTATAAAATCTATGAAATGTTGCTGGTTTTTGGACAAATGTTCATGTGCGGCATCAATTAATGTTATCTCAGTGCTGTAATTATGATGGCTGCAGCATTTTTAGTTGTTTGGTAGGACATCTGAAGCTTGTGAATTTGTTGCCATAATGAAGTGTTTTTTTCCAATACCTGGTTCCATGTTCACAAGTCAAATTAACTGCAAAGGTCACGTGCCACCACAGGCAATTTAATGAATACATTCATTTAATTAGCATTCTGAATTTTTTGAAATGTCACTTGCTGTTGAGTAACTCCAGATGCAAGTAGGCAATGTTTTGTGTGCATGTTTCCATACCTACAGCATATGCAAATCTGTTATGAGGAGGAAAGTTGCACACTGACTCCAAAAATACTTTCACAAACTTCTGTAAAGTATGAAAAAAGGGGAAAAGGATTTGCTTCTCTGTGTGTCTCCACAGAGGTTTGACAGGCAGTGGTGCCTTGTTTCAGTGACTTTCCAGTGAAATACCCCTTGGGAATGTGTCTAGACTAAATAACAGTCTGTGGGGTGTGGGTGATGGGGTCAGATTATGTACCGTGGTGAGTGTTCAGGGCACTGGGACAAAGGCTTTTTTCCTTGCTGAAATAAAGTAATTAGGTAAGATCTTTGTCAGTCATGGACTATATAGCAGCACTGTTTGCCTTGCTACATTTTTACCATTCTGTCCCAGAGTAAAGTGAATTAATCCTTAAATTAGTGAGATATTTTAAGTAAAGTACTGTAGGAAGGTTCGGTACAGTCACGGTTTCTGAAATGTGAACTTTAAAAAATGTTAAATGATCTTGCTTTTTATTTAAAGGTCTATCAGAACAACTAAACCCTCAGAAAATACAGTCATTATTGGTGTAGTACGAAGGTAAATGCTCATCTTTACTTATAAATCTGATCAGCAAAATGTGAATCATATCATTGTAAATGTAAATGCTACAGTACGAAAATAGAAGTGAAACTGAAATAGAATTAAACTAAGAATTAAAACTGAAAACTGAATTAGAACCTCTTACCTTGCTAATGATAATGTAATTATATCATATAGAGTTTTCACCCTTGTTGGCCACAGGATTGGGACAGGATTTTTGATTTCTAGTTTTTACTAAAGAGGTGTCACTTAGTTTTGGTGTTTGTTTTTTCCTCTCTCCTTATAACTGGAGGTTTTAGGAGCATGATTCAAACAACCTCTGCAACACCATGTGCAGAACTGTGGAACTGTCTCATAGATTTGTATTTTGATATTAGTAAGAATAACACTTTGAACCTCTCTTGATCTGTCCTTCAATCTGATTAATCACAGCACAAACACAAAATCTGTTGAGTTATCAAAAAAAATTGTACAGAACAATTTGAGCAGTGACAAGTAGCATCTGACCATGGAAATTCTGCAAATAAAATAGGCTGCTTAGACATTGCAATAAAGGAGTGCATATGCTTTTTTCCTCCTCCTCCCTCTTGAACACACTGCTTATATATCGTTAAATAAGTGTGGAGCTTATTTAGACTGTACAAATGTAGAAGTAGCAGAAATGCAATATATTTAACTTGAAATGAATTTTAGATAATTTCCTCCAAATACAATTTTGAGACTGTCCATTACTCAGAAAACGTTTATTCCAAAATCCAATTTAGAGGTGTTGAAATTTCCTGTTAACAATGCTGTTTTCCACCACCATTTCTAGGGAACAAAAGACCCTAGTTAAGCATTTCAAGAGACTCAATTGTGAATATAATAGTCATTGTTTTTATGTGAGAAAGTCTTATGACTATGAAAACTGTTGCTTCTGCATTCAGAATTATCTGTCATCAAAGTAATACAAAAGAAAAGAGAAGAAAAGGAGCAGGAGTGAAATAGCAAATGAACTCAAGAGCTTCTTCGTGTACAACAGAAAGACACCTGTGGTTCTGTGGGCCAGCAAATCCTTTTAAAAAGCTAGGAGATTGGAAGGTGGGCTTGCTCACTCACAATTAGGGAGTTGCTCAAAAGGTTTTTTTTCCCTGCAATTCATCTTGTCTTTTGAAAATTTTTGTATTTTGTGTTGGGACAAGATAATAGATCCCTGCAGCGACAAGATCTCATAAGCCTCAGTTCTCAAACTTTTCAGATGTGTCTGGTATCCCTGTCTAGTGGAAACTTCAGAAGTAAGTTTGCCTTTCATTGGGACCAAGTTGATTGTTTCAAGTTCCTGTGTGCTAAACACATGCCTTCTGTAGTTGCCATTTAGGATTTAACAGAGTGAGAATTTTCACACGTTTTCTTCCATTCTGCAAGAAGCATATTTGTGAAGAAGGCTGACATTTAGCCAATAGCATATGGAAGGGCTTCTCTCTGAGGATTATCTTCCTTCAGATTCCTGCAGTTCAGTTGTTGGTGTTGTCTTTTTTTTCCTTTTTTTCTCCCTGCAATATGTCTGCTCTCTTTCTCTGTACTTTTGCGAGGCAGCGTTATCAGATAGCTGGCATGAGGAATGGAGACAATTTTTCTGACACCTGCCTTTGTCTCTCTGCTTAATCTTAGGCAAACAGGGTGTGAGGGAGGGAGGCGAGGGCTGGCTGCGAGGCTGCAGGGACAGGAGTTGGACTCGATGATCCTTATGGGTCCCTTCCAGCTTGGGATATTCTGTGATTCTGTGATTCTGTGAAACCTTGTACTTTACTAGGCATCATTCACTTTGTGCACAGGAAACAAGTGCATGGAAAACAAAACCGAGGTGCCATAAGATCCAAAATTTTAAACATAAATAAAAGCTATTGTGCCATCTGCTAAACTTGACCAGCTTCCATATGCTCATTTACAGAAATCTAGCATAATGACCTTCCCTCCAGATTCCATTCATACATTCACATATGTTTGAGTGTCTTTTAACAGTTAGTATAGCCAAGTTTTCCAGAATGATTCAGGTATCTCATTTTAGGAGCATGTCATCATGAAGTAACCTACTAGCAGGTGCTGGGTAATCAACAGTAGAAAATCCATCCTCATTCAGGCATCTTGAGTTGTCCACCTAATATTTGGTAAATACAAATAAGTGATTTCTTAAAACTTCGGCCATGTAAACATTTCACTAGGGACAGCATAAACAACAAAGAATCCAATACCAAAAAAGAAGGAACAATCCAACAGTCTAGCGAATTACCTTTTGTGATGCAGGAAGCTCATTACTTACAAATAGGAGAAAATAGGAAGATAACATGTTGGCTTATCTGTGCCCAAGATGTAAGTTTGTAATAAACAAAAAAAAATGTAATGACCTGTAAGGATCTAGCTGTACTAGCCTTTAATATGACATTTGGTGTACAGGTATGTCAATGCCTTGTCAACTTGGGTTTTCAATTGATTACAAAAATGATCTCTGACTTTATCATCCTTCTTTAAAAGGCATGCTGATCGTGAAGAGTCATCAATATTGCCCCTGATCTCTGCTGGCTTCACAAGGGTATGTATGTTTTATAATCCACTAGAGAGCTCTGACATTCCAGAACTGTCATGGAAAAAACTATACTGAAGTGTGGCTGTCAATGACTGTTTGTGTCAGTAATCCAACCTGTAAATCTTGTTCCTGCTTCTCATTCTTACATATTTTCCAATTCTGAACTACTGTACATTGGTAGAGATAGAATAATGCTGACAAGGTAGGTGAACATTTTTAGGGATACCAGAAGTGTTACCGAGACATTTCTTCAGTATACACTTATTTCAAAATAAGCATACAATGCTATGCTTTAACGTATGACATTGACAAAATTGACTAATTACTCTAGCAGGACCAAAGAGCAGCTTGCAGTGAACAACAGAATGTGCTGTGGGAAATCTCTTCTATCAAATGCCAATTCACATCTGTAAACAGGCTTCAGACACTGTCAAGTGCTATTACCTATTGTTTGGAGGCACCTGAAAAGTATTACATTGAATCTGTTCCTTGGCAACTATTCCAGTTAAGCAGGAAAGGTGCTTATTAGTGTGTCAGTTAAGTGGATTCCTTATTGCATTAAGCTGACAATGGAACAAAAATATGCATGATTTACCACTGTAATTCAGAGTGTTTTGGTTGCATGCTCATTGGATCTTTTCCTGTCCCATCACAGTCCATATGGACCATTTACTTATTTGTAGTAAAAACTTCCTAATACAGGAAGTGGTGAAGCCTGAAAACAACTGTACTTGTATGCACAAAGTCATTCCAGTGGGCACAGAAGTAATCCAACACAGGTTCTGAATTATTCATAGATCAGAGCCTTGGAGATTGGTCTCATGGAAAAGCACAAAGTTTTGTTTAGCAGCATTGATGTGGTGGCTTATCTTTGATAATCTCTACCCTCTCTTTCCCCATATCAATGTCTATGTCAGTTTATCATGAGCAAAGATTTAACACTTAGGCTTCTATGTGGTAAAAACAAGAAGTTTCAAAAAAGCATCAGAGAAAAGATACTTGGGTCATTGCTGTATGGGGCCCCAAATAAATAATTGTATCCAGCAGCAGGTACATTTTTGGGGAAGTTTTGCTTTCCTATATTTATACAGTATATTGGAATATTAGTAATTTGAAGCTCAAAATAATCTTAAATTTTGTTGACCAGAGACACAATGTTATTTTTGATTGTTATTTTAAATAAATAACATGAAAGCTTATAAATTCATTAGAAGTAGATTATCTTATATTTTGATCAGGCTGACAATTGTACAGAATAAACAGCTCAGCTGAACGTCGTTGCTGTGAGGTTCTCTCACCTTTTCAAAATGCAGTAACCTGAAAAGTTTTACTAGTTCCAGAAAATAATCTTACCAAGTTGCTTACATTACAACATGTTCATTTTTTGGCATATCTCTACACCTTTTTAATCCTCTATCAAGCAAAAGAAAACAGAGCCTCATACCCTTGAGTACAGAAATGTGACTAATGAAATATTTCTAACGTTTTATTTGCAGAGATATGTAGAAAATTCCAATATAATGGCCTGTTACAATGAGTTAATTCAGCTGGAATTTGGAGAGGTGCGGGCACAATTCAAACTAAGGTAATTTTACCAAAAACATCATCAACAAAAATTTTCAGTTCAGCCATATCCTTACAAGAGCATTAATTTTACTGAACTGTAGATAATTATAGAATGTCAGTTAGCTAAAGAAAATATGTTAATCCTTAAAGTACAACTTTATTTAGTATGAAATTATAATAGTTTATTAGCATATGCAGTAAGAATTATGAGGATTAAAGCTAATCAGATGTCATTTTTTTGTCTCTAGGGCTTGTAATTCATTATTCACAGCATTAGAGAAAAGTCAAGAAGCCATTGAGATCACAAGTGAAGACCATGTAATACAGGTTTGTTCCAGTTATTTTTATAAGTACAGAAAATTGCTCTGCGGTCTGACAGTATTTTATTTCATTCATGTTTATATTTATTCTTTTTTATGGTGCAAGAATCCAACCTAACTTTATGGTTCTAATCAGATTGGAGTGAATTTAGCTGTAGAGTAGAATTTTCTCCATTTAAAATATCTTACATAAATCAAGTAAATTTTAAGGGACAGTTATTTCTGAAAAAATAAGAATTTTCTTTTTTTAATTTTTTTTTTTTTTAATATCATGAATGAATGCAGCTGCTAACTTGCATACATTCTTTCCCCCAAAATACTGTATGTTAATCTGATGCTTTTGAAAAGCAGACCAAATTGTTTAACTGTTTAAATAAAGGTAGAAAAGGAGTTTTGTTTTATTTATTTATTTCCATAAATCCGATGCTGTTTGTTGAATCAGGATTCTTGGGCCAACTGTTTTTGAATGTAATTGTTGCTTAAAAATGGAAAAGAGTTTGCGCTTATGTCTGCAGTCCTGAGAAACATCATCTTTTAAGGGAGTTAGTTCTACTATGAAGGCTGTGAGGAGTGGTTTTATTAATAGTAAAGAGCTTGAGCCCAAGCCTCTGGGAGTTACAGTGTGCATATAAATTGTACCCTCTTGACCCAAATCTCAACAATGGCAATTTCACTGAAGGATGTGTTTTCTACATCCCTTTTACAAAAAGAGCGGAACATATCCTTAAGTTGTTTGAAATACACTTTTTCAGACCAGGTTTTGTCACTCTGCAGACAGAATATAAAAGAAATGACATGTGCAAGAGTCCTGGAGCTCCAGCAGGCAGGGCTTTCTTCCATAATAGGCTAGAGGAGAAATGCTAGGAGCAGAGGGCATCCAGTGGCACCCTTTCACATCAAAATATTGAACGCTGTGAGGTGTTCAGATCCCGTTATTACAGGACCTGTGTCTGCAACTCAGCTAGTGAGAGTCATGAAGGTGTGGGCTATATAGATACCAGTTTTTAGTTTTATTGAGCAAGGGCCAGAAAACCACAGTGAAATGCAGCATGCAGCTGAGAGAGGAAGTTGATTTCTCAGACTACACTTCTTCCAGTCATTTTGGCTGAGCTTTGCCTGGACAGGGGAGTGATGGTGGTTGGCTTTTGCACACAAGAAGGCAAAGAATTTGTCAATGGATTAGTCTAGTGTTCCTATGGTATCCCACCATCTAATTTGTGAATTTTAGGAACGCTGAGGTAGGTTTGAGTTTTTTAGGTTTGAGAACTGGAAAAGCTAATTTTTCAGGGGTTTATGTTGTATGTGAAAACAATGGGTGTATAATACTCAGCTGGTTCCTTATTTTCCTTCTCTTTGCTCACATGCACACACTCTGCATGACTGTTCTAGCATGGACGTTCATGTTTTTCTCCACAAAGTAAAAACATTTAGATATCTCTTTCAGGAACAATGCATACAGAGATTTATTTCAGTTTAGGAAAGAGACACCTAAGTTTAGCAAATAGGCAAAAAGGGATTCTATTGTGTTTTAAGTATTCTGTTGAATGTTGGTTTGTTTTTATTTCACAGTACGTCAATCCTGCATTTGAAACAGTGATGGGCTATCAAATAGGTGAATTAATAGGAAAGGAATTAACAGAAGTGCCTATAAATGAAAAAAAAGCTGATTTCCTAGATACTATTAATTCCTGCATAAAGATAGGAAAGGTGAGTAATGACATTGTGTTGCTTCTCACTTGCTATTTGTAAAAGTTACTGTTGTCCAGGGATGACACATGACATAACCTGCATCTTTATAGCCCAATATAGCATTTGCAGCTTGATTACTCAAGCAAGACAAGGGAGTGAATAAATCTCATTTTTAAGGGCTTCTTTTTCTTTAGTTGTTTGGAAGAGCTACATGTTTTATGAAAATTATTGACTTGCTGTGTTTGTTTATAATATATGCTGTATATAGCAAAAGGTGTAGGCATACCAAAGAAAATTGGGCTAAAAGCACATGTTATCCAGAAAGATGCAAATGAGGAAAGAATCACGTTGAAGTATTTTAACATGAAATGTGGAAGCTGATCTGCAACTTCAGAATGTGAAAGTATCAGAAAACACATTTTCAGTATCACTTGATAATGGTAGGTGGTGTCAGCTGCCAATACTTTTTATCCTCTTACGACATGGGAGCTGTCTAATGGATTTCCATTAGAAATGTTTGTTGCACCAAGAAAGTACATGAGAAAGTACAGCTGACTTCAAGGGAGAGAGAGGCTTCACCATTTGCCTGGTAGCTCCACAATGTTCCCTTGGGACTGTTGTGGCTGCAGTGTGAGGACCATCTAGGAGCTTTCATCTGTTTTGACAATGAGCTCTAAATGCTTCTGGTGTCATTGAACATGTCTTCTATAGAGACCGTGGAGGTAACAGAAAGATTGGAATTGGTGTGTTTGTAGATGCATCATGGTCCACGCTCAGACCTGAATCTGGATAACTGATTGGGTCATGCTGGCTGGGTGCTGGGAAGCACCATGCTCTTAACATAGTGCAGGGAGATGCTAAAATGAATCATGGCACTCGTGTATCCAGGCAGTGATGCAAAAGCACCAATGCAAAGTTGTGATGAGTCATACTGTGTACTTAGCACAAGCATTCGTTATCAAAACCTGTGCTCTGGATGCAGATTGCATGTGCATCTCAACAAGAATGTGCAACTCATTTCTGTGTGTTTTGGTCTTTTGGAAGAGATCCAAGCAATAGACAGTAGCTTGGATTTTGGTGCTTTGTGCCTTTGTTGCCCGACCAAAATTATTTCAGTAAATGCTTGTAATACAAAACCGATGTTATGAGGGAGTATATATTATTAAGTTATAATTCAAACACATTAGATATGTCAGGCTTTAAAACCACAACATTATTTCTCAAGATATGAAGTGATCAAATTCTTAATATTTTAGTGTGCTGATAAAAATGTCTTTAATAATGGAAATATATTTCATTTTATGAATGATAGAAATCTAACCCTGATCTATCTCTTTCCTTGCAACGTATTTCACTCTTGGCTCTAGGACTTCCAACTGTGATGGCTAATGAAATACTACTTATTAAAACCTGTCTGTCTGGAACAGCTTAAACTGTTTTAAGTGGATATGTTCTGTTTGCATGTTTTTGTATTTCCCTTTGGAACGTTTTGTAGTATGCAATTTATGTAGCCTCACATCTACATATTAATAGAAAAATGTATTACAAATGAAATTATTACAGGAAGTACTTGCAAGTAGAGCTTGACTGGGTGGAACAACTTTTGAAATAATGCAGTCCTTTGAAGGTGCTTTAGTTTGAAATTATTTGTGACAAAGTGTTACCTCATTTTCAGCAATGCCTAACTTTTGTCTGGATTGTTCTGATTTGGTCTGTTCGTTGTTTTCAGGCTTGTGATTACTTTATATCCTAAATTTAAGTCTGCTTTTGATTGCAATAAACTATATATTGGTTACCATAGGTTACAGCATACTAAAAAAGCCAGCTATGTTCTGTGATATTCTCCTCCCAATGTTTTTTTGTTTGTTTTTGAATAAACATGCTGCTGTAACAAAAATAATAGGAAGTAAGATGTGCTGATCTTTAGAAAAACTAAGTTGTAGAAAATCTGAATTTAGTCTTTACATGGAATTTGGGAAGATGAAATCTTGCAGCATTTCCCTTCTTGTGCTGACAAACATCATGCTGTGAGCGAGTTCAGTGTATCCAAACAAGAGCTGAGAGACATTGTACACAAAAATTGCTAATTGCACGATGCATAGGGATTTGTGGGTCAGGATGTTATTTCCCATAGCAGAAAAAAAAAAAAAAAAGGAAAAGTGGAAGTTCATTTTTTGTTACTATACCTGGCTATAATTTGCAAGAAGCCAACGTTATTGAAAGGCATTTTCACGTATCCATACTTGAGTTAAAAAAAAAAAGTTATGCTTTTTCATCATTTTATGATTCAAATGACATCCATTAAGATGAAATGTGCAGGTCTGCTTCTGATTAGAGTTCTCGCTTCCTCTGATATCTGCAGTTTGACACAAAGACCTTTAACTCAGTTTCAGTTTTTCTAATGTGAGGTAGATAGCTATTGATAAATCAGACAAGACAAGCAATTCCTCTAACTCCTTGGGAATGATGTGTGAGATAGCTGTCTTTACAGGAGGAGTGGGGGAGTCATCAAGCTCTGTGAAAAAGGTCTGTGGCAATTCCTAACTCAGAGTTACGCTCTGTGCAATTGTTTTTATGACACCTTGTGTTTAATTTAGTTTGTTCTGTTTTCGACAAGGAGCTTGCTGAACGTTGCTGTCTAGTGTGAGAAACCCCAAAATGAAATGGAAAGCTGAATTATGGAATTACTTGTTATGCATGAATGAATGATTTTGGTGGATAGATGCGTACCAGGGCCTTCTGAATGAAGTCGTAGATCACAGCATTGATTTTTAGAATACTGTATAAAGGGTGAAACTGTTGTTTTCTTACTATGTATGTTTTTTTTACTTTGCATTTGAGCCTAGCCTGACAGGCTGTGCAGAAAAGACTGATGAGTGTATTTGCGTGGCAGTACCGTAGCCATAAAATGACTTGACTGACAGCACGTCTTGTGAAGCAGCTCCTCTCTGTTGGATTGCTGACAGAGGCTCTGTGAGAGCATATGGTGTTCTTAAAATGTGTTTAAGTAACATCCCTGTGAGAACTTTACATACCAGCAGGAGCTTGGCTTGGGCCTCCTATTTTTTGGAATTCTGCTGACCTTTTCCCTCTCACATTCCCTGTCACAGTTTCACAGGTTTTAGACATTCACACGTCGAAAAATCTATCTGTTGACTATGAAGAGCACATTGGTGAATAACTCAAACCTATTTTGAAAAGCACGCACTTTCAGTGCAAGAATTATCCAATCTGTCCCTTATGACTTCACCTCTTTGTGCATATTCTGGCTTTATTACCTGGGTTAGAGATCGATCATTCATCTCTGCCTCATCCTGGTTGTCAAGAAGCTATTGATATGCATACTTGTAATTATGAGAGCATGGAATTTTGTGATGTTTGCCTTATCTTCATTTGTATTCCTTATGCAGCTCACAGGAGAAGATATTATGTCTGCTTCCTAATTTGTTATTCACAGTGCTTTTCTCTGACAGCTCCTTGGAAAAGCCTTTCATATTTTCTTCTGCACAGCCTGTCATCATGCAGCTCTCTGCGGGCAGGAGTCTTTATTTGTTGGCTCAATTAGCATAGATGCAAAACGTTTCTCTCTGTACCTGGGCTCTGGCCTGCTTGACTGTGGGATCTGTCAGTCCAGCGTAAATAAGTATGTGTCGGGTGCCTCGTGAAGGTATTTTCACATACATTGGTAAGATCTGAACTAAAGCCTGATGAGCTCAACGGAGGGACAGCAACTGGCATGGGTTGTTTGCATTAAGTGAATATTCAATATGGGATTCATTAATTATTAATCATTTGGTATTTATTAGATGCCCAGATCAAAATCTGCAGCTTTAAAAAAAAAACACACCACCAACAACTACTCAAGGGATGGAAGTGCGTAGGCAAGACTGTAAGCCTTGTCAGTGGCCACGTTACAAGAGACTGGCACAGGTGGAAGGTTTCAGGTTGCTGTGTTGCTGCCAGAAATGAGCAGAGGAGACCCAGGCTTTCCAAACTTGTTTTCCCTGAAACGTCCTAAACAGCCCTGTGAGAAGGCAATTCTTGTCTGGGCACCACATGTGAGGGGAAGCCTGGGAAGGTCTGTCGGTGCTGGGGTGCATATCTTTGCTGTGGCATTTGTAACACAGTTTGAGAAGCAGCAGTGATGTCCTGAGCGCATTTGGAGGGAATGACAAGGGTAAGGAGGAGAAGGGTTTGTTGGAGCTGCCTTTAGCTCCACCTGTGTGTGGGCATGGGAGCTCTGCTGCTTCACAGTGCGGTGTGGGCTCCATTGCAGGCGGCTCGTTTGGGGCTGGATGATGGACCGTGATGGTGCCTTCTGGCTTTATAATCTTTAAATAACAAAAGTGATTGTTTTAACAATATTTCACTTAAAAGCATGCCTTGAACAAGGGAGAAGGGTCATTTTCTGAGCCTCGTTTGAAAGAAAAGATGAGGATTTGGAAAAATTTACGTTCTGCACTAGAAAGAAATGTCTCATTTCCAGAGGAAAAAAATGACTTCTTACAGGAAAATGAAAAATTCCTTTCCACCTTTTTTTTTTTTTCTTTTTCCATTTATGAGTTTTATTTAAAAAAAAAAAAAAAAAAGATACTGGCAGTGACAATCTGATACTGCAAAAATTGTCTACTTCAATGTTATCCTGAGACCAAAGAGCTTTTAGAGGGGAGGTCAGCAGATGGAAGACAGAATCCAGTAGCTATTCTGAGCTCTCTTTTGCTTAAAAAAACAGGATAAATCTCTGACGTGGTTTGAGACTGAACAGACAGTGTGGAAAGTAAACGCATTAGGATACCAAAGCACTCTAAGTTACAGATATATCTCATGTTAATGAGTGATGTGACTTCTCTGCTAGACCATCAGCCTTCTTGGTGAAGGTGACCCCAACATACTCTGGGATTTCAGAAAAAAATGGTGTGTATGTCTTCAGACTTAGAAATGCCACCTGTTAAAATGCCAAAGATCAAAATCCAGTCCCCCTCCATGTGTTGGTATGTTTGTTAGACTTGGAAGGGTGACCACCATATGTGAGAGTACCAAAGTACGCTCAAATTGTCTGCTACTGTTTAAAAAGTTAAATTATGCTGTATGCAAGGATTGTTTGGAACTTAAATTGCTTGATTTTGTAAATAAAATGCCAGGGTATCAGGAAGACATTTCTGAGGAATTCTGTACTAACTTCAGATCGGATTGGGGTAACATCTGAACCAACAGCATCTTCATCAAATTGCTTCTTATTGTCACATGTTCCTCTGATGTATTCTCTATCTTTGTGACCTTTACAGTTGAACCCTTAGGTTTTGTATTTTACAACAGTTTTCAGTGAAAAAAGGTATGAAGCTATAGCTTCTCTTCCTGTTTTATTTCACTTCTCCAAGTTGCCAAATGAAGGAGAGTTTGTAGAAGAACATACTTGGTTTGCTTATTGCATCTTGAACTTCCTTTTGCTTAAATTCCTTTTTCAGGAATGGCAAGGAATGTACTATGCGAAAAAGAAAAACGGAGATAGCATACAGCAAAATGTGAAGATATTACCTGTTGTCGGACAGGGAGGGTAAGTATGAATGCTAAAGCCATGACTTAGGTGTGAATCAAGGTTCAGTTTGGAGTTCAGTTACTGTCAGCAGGCATTGGATTATCTATCCCAATATAAAGGAAACTTATGCAAAGAAAGGAGCATCAGACCTCTGTATTTAATTCCTTGGGTTAAAATCACCTTTACATGTTGTGTACAAGAAATGTGAAATTCTCCCAATTCTCCCTAGAAAGGAGCCAGAGATCCAGATGTGCTCACTTGTGACTCTTTCTGTGTGTTGTGTGGGGAGCACCAGAACCTACATCCTGTTCTACTGTTCACCTGTAGCATGTCCCTCACGTACTCATGGCCGTTGTCAGGTGTCTTTCTGTGATGAGGTTACTGTGTGCTTTGATCCTGGTCCAAATTCAAGCATGTCTTGGTCCCCAGGTAAAGCATTTTGGAGCATGCAGGTATATGTTAGTTGTTGGTACGTTTGTGATGAGTACTTCTGTAAGATATTGGGAAAGAAAGTGGATCAAATCACATGCAGTAGCAGTATAAAAATCCCTTTAAGGCAACATAAACATTAATTAAAAGCACTATGCATTATCTCCAGACTTGGCTGAGACACTTCTTTAGGAAGTTGTGTCAATGTAAAGGAGAGACCAAGCGCAGCTTCTTCATGCAGTTCCTTAAAAAAAAAAAAAAAAAAAAAAAAAAAAAGTGTTTTAGGTTGATTTCATCCCTTGGAAGTAATTCATGTTCTCTAGTCTCCATCAGTAGAGTGAAGACATTTCCAGCTTACTATGCCAAACTTGTAAAACTAATATATACTGTGTACATTGTTACTTATGGAGAAATCTAAGCTCATTTGAAACTGGTTTTGAAAGTTTCCTGCTAATCAAAGATTTAGTTTTCAGATTGATTGCCCTATCCCTAAATCCTATAGAAGGTTTCAGTTGTTGGACTGCACTGTTGCATATTTTTTTCAGTTATATCATACGTGAAGCATCCTACAGTTGCCTAAAAGAAGCTGGGGGGGCAGGGAGAAAGAGGAAGGAACAGTCTTTGCAAAGGATGTTTCCATTTTGTATTCCCTATCACCTGCAGCAGAACTGTGGGTTGGTTTTGGTTTTGTTCTTTTTTTCCATTCCCTACCCAGCCTTCCTGCCAGAACAGGATTTGTCTTATATTAATTTGTTGCTATTACCCATTTTGTGTATCAGCACTGAATTAGAGCTGAGGTTTGGATGGGAATTAACACACTGTTTTTTGCCTGCAGAAAGATTAGACACTATGTGTCAATTAGTAGACTGTGCAATGACAACAATAAGGTAAGTGAAAATGGTGATATGCTTGCTTTAGTTTGAGCCCTAAATACTACAAAATAATGGAAAAGTTCTGACTAACTGGATTTCTCATACTGATTTGTAGGCGGAGAAGACATGTGAACGTGTTCAGGCTGAATCTCAGACAGGTATGACACATCTTTTCTGTCATAATAAGTGGAAAATGTACCTGGGGAAAGAAAGAAGCCAGTTGGTAGAATATGACTGAAAACCACAGCTGCACAGGATAGTCCGAGTCTGAGCAGTACTATTTAGCTAAGGACAGTCTGAACAGTACTATTTAGCTAGCAATAAGCTGGGAATCCATCTCAAAAGGCAGCAAAATAAATACAAGCTGTCTCTACCTGCCACATTTGTCTTAGAAGTGCTATAAAGCAACCCAAAAATGCTATAAACCCAGAAATGATATAAAGCAACTCAAAAATGCAATAAGAGGACCCAGGTTGGTGTTGTGGTATTGCTGGATTTGGTGTCATGTTTCAGTTGTAGGTAGTGGATCCCTGTGGCAAAATAAAAGATACCAAGGTTGCTGTCTAGTCAGCACGTTGCTACAGCTGGTCTATAGCTTGTGGCATGTCTGCTTGCATTGCTTTTAACTGTACTGTGGAGTATTTCTGTGGGGAAGGAAATGAGTATCACCACCACTACTGTTCATCCTCATCCCACATATCAACACTGCTGTTAAGATATCTTTGGCATCTGTGCCACAGGTACTTCTTAACTGTAGTGTTGGTAGAATAGGTTGTATCTGTTGGAGTCTGTCAGAGATCTGGAATGCATTGCCTATCTTACTAGTGTGTATTGTATTTTGGGACAATTCTTTGCAGCAGTTGTCACTTCAGTGAACTCGGGTGTGTTGCGTAAGTTGTATTCACAAATATGCTTACATTGTGTCAAAGAGAGGAACTTTTCCCTCTGGCAGATCCATTCTGCAAAAACACTTTGTCATGTTTTGTCAGAATGCATGACTGGGACAATGACAATGTAATTGGGCAAGAGTTTACAAATGAGTTTTCATTGTCCCTCATCTGCTGGAGCATTCTGCTAAATATCACTCAGCTGCTGTGAGGCTTTCTCTGAGTTTCGATTCCTTTAACATACATCTTAGGCAGAGCTTATGTCATCATACAATATAATTTTCTCAACAGATATTCAGACTTCCAGACACAAAGACAGGAGGAAAGGATCACTTGATGTCAGATCTACGACATCACGAGGCAGTGATGGTATGTCAAACAAGCAGATTATTTTTCATTTCTGCATATATTCAATTTTTTATGTGCATGCACGCATACACATACAAATGCAGATAAGTATATATGAGTATATACATATACTAAAAAAATAGCAAGTCATTGGTCTATGAACAACTTTATATCTGTAGAACAGCTCCATTTTCTTCTTTTGAACGTCTTTGAATCATTTTTTGAACCAATGAAGAATGGAAGGCTATCATCTATGATCCTGCATGGAAGACCTTAGGAGATTCAATAGAAATACTTTAAAGTACAAATGGCAGACTCTAAACCTAACAAATTATTGCATTTCTTACCTCTTCTCTCGATAAAAATATGATGTAAATTTTCATATGAGTTTTGTTTTCTTTTCACTGTATTGTACTGTATTTCATCATAGCACCCCAACCTTGATAGATGAGTCACATATTGAAAACTTTTCCTGATACTTGCACGGTTCTGCTAAAGCGTGGATCGTTACAGTGGAGGGAGCATGCACTAGTGAAACATGGAAGGAGGTCTTTGGCAGTGAGAATACTATCATGCCCCAGTATGACAAGAATAGCATTGATTCTTTTTCTAAAGAGGTGTTCAGTACGAAGTAACAGAGATCTGCCTGTATTTTATAGGAGCACAACATAATTATATAGAGAAAATCCCTTTTGGACCTTTTCTCTACAAAACCAGAATTGCTAACTGAAATAAGTGGGGTTTTGTTTGTTTGTTTGTTTGTTTGTTTGTTTTCATTTTTCAATGAATGAGGGGCCAGAACTTCTGCTATTTCAATTTGGCATAGCTTTATTCACTTCATAAGAGCTTCACTGATTTACCTCAGCATGGTAGCTGACTCATTATGACTTGTCATGTTGAACCAGGCAGGAAGAGTTTTTTATCTTATAATAACCTAAATGCAATTGTTACCTACATGTGCCTGCCAGTTTATGCACACACGCATCTATATAGTCTTTTAACTCAGTATTTCCTTAAATATTTTAATCAGTTCAAATACAAAAACAAAGCCATAATTTTGCCAGGCTGTTCCAGCTACTTATCTCTAATCTGGGTAGCAATGGTTCAGCAGGCATCTTTTTGCACCTGTGTGTCCCCAGCTAATGAGCATGTGTATGCATTCTACAGTAGATCAGTTGTGAAGGGCACAGCAGGGTAAGCACTTCAGAAAATGAATCTAGATTTCTTGGCTGAAACCTCCTGTCCTGACACGTCACTGGATTCAGGATACTAATTCTGCTTTGTTTCCCATGCAGGCAGCTCACAAAGGAGGCACTCTTCTATGGCCAGGATACATTCCATGACTATTGAAGCACCTATCACCAAGGTAATGTGCAACTGTTGCTGGCTATTGTCAGTTGTGCTGTACTGGAATACCATGACCCAAGGCTCCAACAAAACATCTAGACTGAGGAGCAAGGCAGTGTTGGCCTCCAGTGCAACTTCTTCCCCCATTCTACCAGTCCACTGCTGGAACTCTGAAAAACATGCTCTGAACTGAGTTCTCCCAAGGCTGTGTAGTAGAGTGCCCTCCCTGTGGCCAGCCACAGTATGTCCATTTTTAAGGATTCTTGGCTGTATGGAGGAGGTCACTGGAGTTCCTCCATTTTACTTATGCATTATAAACTGCCTTCTGAAACCATTCAAGGATTTGTCAAAAATCAACTCTACGATAAACTGGCAGAGGCAAATGGAAGAAGGTTCCATTCAGTCATTTTGGTGCTGTGCCTTGGACAGGAAAGTATTAATAAGGCTGCTGTCTTTAAGGCCATTATCTTGTTCCTAAAGGTAGTCATAAACATCAGTGTTTTATTAACATCCCTTTCACTTTGATTCCCCACATGTGGGTTAAAGTTTTGGATCTGATTTAGTTGCTATGAGTTTTCTGCAATAATTGATGAGAGTGTCTGTTCTTTCTTAAATTACATTTAAATTCAAATCATGTCTGATGTTAAACTAGGTAATAAACATCATCAATGCTGCACAAGAAAGCAGTCCAATGCCAGTTGCAGAAGCTTTAGACCGAGTTTTGGAGATATTAAGAACCACTGAATTGTACTCTCCACAACTGGGAACAAAAGATGAGGACCCACATACAAGTGACCTCGTTGGAGGGTTGATGACAGTAAGTATATACTGCTACAAACAGCTATTGATTAATGTTCTGCTGCCTGATGTTCCTGGTTACCTCATCTTTATTATCTGGCAGATGCTTTGCCTAAAAATGCCAAATTTTCATGAAAAACTGCTCACTTCTTTTTGTGTTTTCTCCCCGCCCCCTTTATTAATGTAGCTCTGGAATAAAATTGACCAGTGCCTTTAAAGCATTAGTTTCACTAGAATTGGGAAGTGAAAAAACTTTTTTTCTAATGTGTATCATTTTAAAATGTATAGATGGGAGAGGAAGAAAGACAGCTAGACATGTGTATTTATTAATTAGGATTAGAATGGACTGTATAAAAAGTATGTAAATAAGAAGTATGAGGTTTCAGAAGAAAGGTAAATGTTTTTGAGTTGCTATTTCTTGGATTATAGTTGAACCTGTAGAGACTCATAGATCAGTGCTTTGAGCTAAGAACATGAATGTTCACATGAAAACAAAATCATGCTCCTCAGAACTCATAATTTAAATTTAAAAGGCAAAAAAAGGAGAAGACGACGTATATTATTATATTATCTAAAAAGGAACAGGGACATTGGAAAAAGAAGCATCGTAGCCAAAATTGAACAAAGAGCATGTAGCAAAGCAAAGGATTGAACTCAAACCTTCAGAGTCTGGAGTGTGGCACTCCTGATGATAACTAGATGAACTTATTTGAATGTTACCTGTGCCTCCAGGATATGTGTTCCCATTAGTCTGTAGATGGCATATAAAAGGCTACCTCAGGAAAAAAAGAGAAGACAGTGGGTTGGATGCAAAAGGCTCACAAAATGTGAGCTTTTCAGAGATGTCTCTGGGCTATTACAATTTCATGCTCAAGGCAACTTTGCAATATCCATTAAAGTCTTGAAAGAGTTTAAAAATATTTTTGCCTTGTACAATAACACAGCAAATGTCTAATCAGGAGAAACATATGAGAGTCTGCAAGAATTCCAGAAGATCAGAATGGTTCACACAGGGTTGAATTTACTAACACAGGAGACAAATATATTGTTACATTCCATAAAATATTGTTGGAATGGCAACGCATTACAGTCTCAAAGTGAGTCTTTTCTCCTCCTGAAGACGCAGTCCATAAACTCACCTGACTACTCCTTTTTGTGGATTGTTTGTTCTTTACATACATTTTTATTCTACTTGTAATTCAGTCCATGGTCCCAGAACATGCAGGTAACAAAATTACAAAATACAAAATCCTTACTGAATATAAAACAAAGGCTATTTTATGGAGCCATAGAAAAGCTGAGAAAACCCATTTCAGGGTATATGGTGTATGCTGAGTTTTAAAATGATCTGGGAGAAATATTTTTTTCCAGTAAAGGGAACCAGAATCTTATTATTCCATTTCATGTTCAGAAGCTGTATCTGAGTCGTAGGAACAAGCAGTCGGTTATTGGATTTGAACTCCTAACACAAAATTTGTGATGGGAAGGGCATTTGGAGTTCAAAGATGGATTTTCCAGATACAATCACACCTGCTATTTCAACTCCTAAAAGAATAATCTTTGATTCTAAAGGATGCACAGCATCTGGTGTACCAAATCCTTGTTTCATAGCGGTGCTATTGAAGAGACACTGAGCCAATTAGAGTGGTAGTACTCCCTTTCCTTTATATCGCAGAACTTCAGACTAATTTGCTTTCAAATTTGAAAACTAAAAATAAGTTGTAACAGTTCCTGTACGTGCAGGCATTGCATGTTCAGGTACGGCATCCACATTTACCTCAGCTATGCTTTGGGTACATAGCACAGGGAGTTGCATTCAGAAAGACTGATTTTTTTTTATAACCATTTTTTTTACATCATGAGCTAAATGTTGATGTGTGGGAACTAGCAGTCTCTATGCACCAAAAGAGGAGGCAGAATTTGGGCCACAGCATTTAGAATTACCAGCAGAAAGGTAAATATTAAATGGATCATTCAGTTAGTTTTAATCCTTTGGCTGAGTTTTCACATTAGGCATCGTGCCAGAATTACACCTAGGAGGCACTGAGCAGGAGAATACACAAGCACATGTTCTTTGATAGAAGGGAAGCCCAGAGTAATTTGTTGCTCTGTAATCCCAGCAACAAATCACAAGATAATTATGCTGCTGTGGTAACCTCATCTGTCAGTACCGGGGGGGGAGAGCAGAAGCATGTCTCCATCCATGCCCTCCCACCACCCACCTTTGCTTGTTGAAGGGAAGTATACAGGCATACGGTGTCTGGTTTGTGGTATACACCCAGACCTGGTGTCTGTGTTGTCCAAACAAGGGTGGATGTGAAGATGTAATTCCAGACTTCTATCTGCACCTGAGATACTCAAGTTTGCACCTATCAAAGTTCATACTGTATCCCACCTCTTGCAGTTTCTCATCCATTATGAGCAAATGTAAAACAGGCAAATCTTAACAAGTACAGCAGAGGCAGCTTTGATGACTATGACATGTTGTAATCAGAGTTCTCTAATGTCATTGTGCTACTATTTGTTGTCATCATCTTATAGACCTATTTTACAATACTCTGCATTTAATTCTCAACTTTCGTTGAACAGGATGGTCTGCGAAGATTATCAGGGAATGAATACATTCTGTCAGCAAAACGTAAGTCTTAATTTGACACTTAATTAGATGTTAATATATAAAAAAATTTAAGAAATATGCATAGCAATCAGTTCTTTTTATGAGCATTGTTTTTACTTTATTTTTATGTACAAACATTTTTCTGCATGTTACTGAGCTTTACAGAAATTAGACCTGCTAGGCATTCGTACAGAAGGAAAACATGTACAAAGAATAGTAGTGTATCTTGAGGTTATTAATAATGATCTGCAAATACATTCTTCAACAGAAACTCATCAGGTCGCTGGCAGTTTGATCTCTCCAATCTCCCTCAATGACATACCCCCACGGATAACACAGGCAATGGAAAATGAAGAACACTGGGATTTTGATATTTTTGAACTTGAGGCTGCCACCCATAAAAGGTTAGTAAACTCAAGGGCTCATAAATTCAAGTTGCTGAAAATTGACTTAAATGTCATCCTGAAATCAGCTCTTCAATTACTCTACCTTTGCTTTTCAAAAGGAATTGCTTATATTTTCAAAGTCAAATGTTTGAAATTTACTCATTGTATATGAACCGATTAAATATTTTTGTTTCATCATATGTTCTTTCCTGCAGATTCCCAGTCGATGTAAGTGAAAATTATGTATCTTTGATATGGTATAATAACAAAGCAACATCATTTTACAAGCCTTCCTTTTCTGTTTTCGAAAATAGAAAAGTTCTATCAATCAAATTGTTATCTTGTGGGGATTCAAATTGAAATTATGTGCAGCTACACAGAGTCAACACACTGGTCCTAATTTGCTCAGTTGTTATAGATCGTGATTTATGTTCTCTTTATGTAATCGGGTATTTTTTTTGTTCCCAGACAGTTCAAATACAGCTTTTCAGCAGAATTCTCATTTCTGGGATCAAAGAAATTTCTTTATTCTAAAAACTTAGCAGGCTACATTTTATGTATAAGATTAACTGAAGAATATTTACTGATAAAAAGTAAAGCATACCAATTTCCATTACAGACATTTCCAAAAGTTTTAGTAGTCTGTACTTCATTAGCAAATGCTCCCACTATGGTTGTAAATCAATCTTTTTGTTTAAATCGTTGGTTTTATTTCCTGATGCCTATCAAAAATTCTCCTCAGGGTCTAGTTTCATGTATCGTGGTTTGTCTTAGCTTAAAGCTTCTGTGAGATTGTAATTTGAAGGCTAGATTCTGCAATGAATTGACTATCTTAAGCCCCCATCAAAATCCCAGATCCATGAGAGCTTTGAAAGATATTTAATTAACACATACCAACTTCAATTTTAGGCAATGTTTTTTGAGTCAAAAAGTTGGAAAACATTCAGAATTTTTTTCTACCTTAAAGTGATATAACTTTAAATTTCTTTGTAAGTAAAGAAATTTGCACCATTATTTTAGGTTCTTTTTTTTTTCACATTTTTCTGGTGAAGTAATACGGATACTGTGATTGAAAAATAAAGTTAATGTAGTCTGTGATGTACAATTTTTAATATGCACGTTGCAGTAACTTAAAGAATTAAATATCCCAGGTAACATGTCTGAGATGACCAGACAGGTTTTTCTTTTCTTACTGATTTGAAGAAGCCACAGGAGGACAAAGGAGGTGTTTTGTTGCCTAAAGGTATTGTAATTAGGATTGCCTCCTGCTGCTGTTAAATAAAGGCAATTCATTTATTAAGGAAATTAAGGTGATCTTCAATGAATCACAACCATGATTATGTTATTAGTACTGTCTTCAAGCCTAAGCAGACATATGGTAGTAAGCCAAGATAATTCATTAAATCTAAGCTTACTACAGTAGACATTGTGGTTCCCTGACACAGAAACCTGGAGAGATCTTTGGCAGTGGTACATGTGGTATTAACGATCTAGCAGTCAGGGAGATTTCACTTCAGTGAAATCCCAGCCAGCACCTGTTTTCATTTACTTCCAGAATGCTTCCATATCTCATCCTCTATTGCAGACAAAGTCAGTGAGCAATGGAAACCTTCAAGTGGGGGGTGTGAAAGAAATGGAGCAGCTCTGCAGAGCAGAAAGAATACTGATTGCAGCAATGTATAGTATAGATATACTTAACCTAACTGTAAACAAGCTAGTTTAGGAAACTAGCAGTAGTAAGATTACCTCCCTCCTCTAATGTTCTGTGTTCAGTACATACTAATTTATCTCATTTTAGCTGCAGTCTACATTTACCCAGCATAGTTTCCCCAAGCCCCAAAGTGCTGCTATGTGGAATACAGCATAAATATAGAGCCTGCTTAATATTCCTGATAGTGTGAGGAACTGACATATTCTGAGAGTCAGCATGTGATCTCAGGTCTCTACAGATCTGGGTTGCAATTCTGAAACAAGCAAATCTATATACTGACCTGACATGTCTGGTTAAAAAAGTTGTGTAGAATCACACTATTCACACTATGTAATATGCTTTCAACCTCATTTGTTTTAAAACGTTGTGTTTGTTTTTCTCCACAGGCCCTTGGTTTATCTGGGTCTCAAAATATTTGCTCGCTTTGGAATCTGTGAATTCCTAAACTGCTCAGAATCAACTCTGAGGTCGTGGTTACAAGTTATTGAAGCTAACTACCATTCCTCCAACTCCTATCATAATTCTACTCATTCAGCAGATGTGTTACATGCCACTGCTTATTTCTTGTCTAAAGAAAGAGTAAAGGTAAGTCCTCATTTCTAAGAAACGGTGTAGGTGGGAAGTACAGGTTAAAAGGGATTAAAGCAAGACCTCTCAGAAAAGATGCCAAGACCCATATGTCTACTTAGTGCCAACCCATGTGGCAGCTCTGAGGTCAAAGAACTGGGTTGCTTTACACAAGTTCTAGGATCTGTTGTGTAGTATATGTGGAAGAATGGATACTAGTAGTACAGGAAGTGAGCTATTCTTGATGAGAATAAGAGAACCTCCTTTTAAAACTAAAATTCCTGGTATAGTTAATTTTTCTCATATAGATGAGCTAATGACAGTATTTTTGTGATGGTCCCCGCACATACAGATTTAATCAATCATCATTTCTTACGCCTTGTGATGGTCATTTTGCAAAAGACTCCCAGGACAATATAGGCCATAAAATATTTTTGGTGCTTCCAAAGCTGTATTACCCACTGGACGAGATGCCCTGAGGCTTAAAGAGACCGCATTGGAGAAGAGTGTTGAAACAGATTACTTGTTGAAGTTCCTTGTACCATAATGCCCAGTGGTGTATTAGAGCCTCTGACAAGCAGAATAAATCAGAGCAGCCTTTGTTCTTACACACCCAGAGGGCAGACTGGAATGTGAGAAGGGGAATTAAAACAGTGCTTCCATGTGTATGCAGTGGAGTGGCAGTATGTATTTCTGAATTGCATTTTTAGGTAGAAATTCCTACCCTGAATTGGCCTGCCTAAGGATAGTGCTAGTGATGGGCACTCGGCTGAGACATTTGTGATTGTAAACAAGCTTCTGACAGCTCATTAAAATTGTAGTAAGTCCCTTAACCTGGAGCTGCAGCTTATTAGTGTGCTCTCCAGAGGCTGACTCACAGATACCATATGCCAAGTGGGAATAGAACTTCACAGGATATTTGCAGTCCCTTATTTGCCAGAGGTTTAACTGGTCTTCCCAAGAACATCTATGAAAAACAGACAAGATCTGGAATCATTTCAATGCCACAGAAGCATGACTGCCTCCTCCTTTTCAAAAATGTTATTTCCATTCCTCTGTAGGCATAGCAAAAGAAAAAAAAAAAATGTTGCAACAGAAGGAGTAGAATCAAAGTTCAAGATTCTCTCTTTATCTTCTCAGATTTACAGCCCAGCTGCTTTTGTGTTGTCCAGAGTTCAACTTAAGTTAAATACAGAAGGCCAGATTCTGCCACTCAGAATCACACAAAGATTTTTTTTTTTTAGTAAATTGAACTCAGTTCTTGTCTGGGAAAACTTTCTGGCTCCCAAATTGAAGCAGTATTCTCAGAATCATTTCCACTTCTGTGCCACAGGAGTTAACATGATAAAGTTAGAATCCTTGACCTGAAGTCAGAGGTAAAGGTACTGTAAATCCCTTTGAAGTTTGTTATGTCACACTCAGGAAATAAGCATGAGATACATTGCTGTGGCCCTACAGGTCAAGTATTCTCCAGTTTCTTGCCACTTTCCATCTACACAAGTCTTTCTCAGCCAAACTGAGATCACTGTGGCCTTCCCAGAAGAACTTGTTCTAAAATCCCTCTCCCCTAACTTTATACCTCAAAATTAGAATTCCATGAGCAGCAGCTGAAAGAAAGAAGAGCCTAACACAGAGGAGATAGTATCTCAGACAATGGTAACTATGAACCTAGGGTAGAAATACTTCTTTGCCTTTTTTTTTTTTTCTCCACAAGAACCTTTTTGCAGTCCTCAGTGAATAATATCCTTGCTCCATCAAAGTCACTGCATTAATTTCACACAGTGAAATAAGGTATGCACAATCTTTTCTGCTGAGTGAAAAAGTATGAGTGAAAAGTCTGACCATTATGAATGGTACAGTCAAAGTTAGTAAAAAATTTGGACCTTAACTCAAGCTAATTGGACTGGAAATTATCTGTCCTGCATCTAGATCCAGCTGGGAACAATTCTGCTTATGTCTCTTTCATTTTATTAAATTTTTTTTAACGTGTTTTGTATTTATGGTCCTTCACAAAAAGCACAGCATAAACACAGCATAAAGGCTAGTTTCAAAATACATACAACAAAGTTTTGTGAGATCCTTGGTGCTTTTTCTTCTCTATGCTATTAGTACAGTATTAAAACATACAGTATAAAACCTTAAAAATCAAATATAGTTTGTATTTCCTTGTAGGGTAATTGTAACTAGACATAAAGCAATGACCAGTGTAAGTAGACAGAAAACATGGAGTGCAGCATGGTAAAAGAATCTGAATCTGATACAGCAAGCATAGATCAGTGTCATGTAATTTTTCCATGGATATAAACCATCAAGAATTCTTCACAGAATTCATATTAGCTGTAGCCTCAGGATGCTATTATAGAACTGGATGTATGTGAAATATTCTTTACAAATCACAAACCTAGCCAACGCATAAGTGGAATATGATGAGGACACATTCAGTTTCCAAAAGAAATTAAGGAGTCTGTTGGAAATAGAGTTATTTTTAGCAGTATTAGGTTTATTTCCAAGGGTATTTCCCTAACTTGAGTGAACGTGGTTTATGTGTCATTAGAAAACACAAACTAATTTATTACTTCGCATTTATTTAATTTGATGTGCTTTGTGAAAGGTGTGGGTAAGGCAAAATTCAAGAGGAACAAAATGACTTAAAAAGTCATGCAGTGTTCAATGAAGCTTATAATGAATTTTCCATTGCTCTGTCTAGAACATCTGACCCTTACTGATCTGCAGAGTTCTGGCTTTTCTCCCTTAGCAACTTGGCTTAACCTTTATGGACAGAGTAGGGTTTCTAATGAGTCTGCCAGGAAAACTAAGCATCTTTCTATTTTCAGCAAACTTTGGATCCGATTGATGAGGTTGCCGCACTAATTGCTGCCACAGTCCATGACGTGGATCACCCAGGAAGAACAAATTCTTTCCTGTGCAACGCTGGCAGTGAGCTAGCAATTCTCTACAATGACACCGCAGTGTTGGAGAGCCATCATGCTGCTCTGGCTTTCCAGCTCACCACCCGGGATGACAAATGCAATATATTTAAAAACATGGAGAGGTAAGCCTAAACACAGAGTCCTTGTCTGCCCACTAACATCTCTCGTTTTTTTCTGTGTAGTGTAAGATAATGCAAACAAGCATCCTAGAGGAGAGCGTACCTTGTGGATAACTGTATGTAGCCTTTGTGAAAGTTTGCTTCTAAAACAGTACAATACTCCTGCCTATCCTGCACTGGCTTAGGAGTTATTCCATGGTTTCAGTTCCTCCTGTGAATAAAAAGACAGACCTTGTCTAAGGAGCTTACAGTGTAAATCCTGATGTTGGCAAAGTCCCATTTTGTATTCTTGGACACTGAAGATAAACTATGGCTGAGTGGATGTATGTTTGCTGGGTAGAAAATAGATGGAAAGAGGAAGAATCACTAAAACATTATATGTCTTGTTGCAATGGGAAGGATAGTGAAGGACCTGCTCTTCTCCTTCCAGCACAGGAAGACATTTAGGGTGAGGATGACCACTGCCTTGGCTCATTGAAGATACAGCTGAAAAGTATTGCTGAAAACTTGGCGGGAGCTTGAGCTGTGGTCGAATGTCTGTGCTAAAAGCCTTGGGAACACACCAGTGTGATGTGTCCTGGCAGTCCTCCTGAGTAGCTGGTGCCTGTGCTTCTGCACAGCTCTTACACTGTTTCTCCCAGAGATCCAATCATGCCTCTAGCATGTGTGTCTCTGCACACCAAAGAGTACTTCATCCAGCATAGATGCAGCTACCCAAGCCTTTCTTACTATTCGTTCTTCCCCTTGCACCTCTCAGCATAACGAATGGTCTTTAGCATTTTTCTTAGACTTGTTTTAGCAAGCAGCCCTTTGTGAACCAGCCAACATTCTTAATTGTTTCCTTCTTTAAACAGGAATGAGTATCGAACCCTTCGCCAAGCCATTATTGACATGGTCTTAGCAACAGAAATGACAAAGCACTTTGAGCATGTCAACAAGTTTGTCAACAGCATTAATAAACCCCTGGCAGCGCTAGAAGAAAATGGGGTAAGCAACACTACAAATCTTCCTTAAAATTAACAAACAGGGACTGGGAACCCTTGGCAGTAGGAAATCTCCATGTGGTATTCTGAGAAAGTTCATGAGAAACATGGAGAGAGAGGTTAGAAATGTGTCTTTCACC
The DNA here is from genome assembly GCA_011076525.1 of Nettapus auritus. Classification (NCBI taxonomy): domain Eukaryota; kingdom Metazoa; phylum Chordata; class Aves; order Anseriformes; family Anatidae; genus Nettapus; species Nettapus auritus. The sequence goes on from CM021774.1 coordinate 11,470,674, forward strand.
TCTGGGTTTCAATGCCCATCTCTTTCATGTCATCATCATCCATTTTGAGGATGAGTGGATCTCACTCGGTTCCTATTAATATTGCGGCACTATGATGTTTTATGAGAACCAGCCATGTACTGGGGACCAGAAGCCTGTATATGTTCCTGTTAAAAATGTCATTTTGATGAACCCAGTCACTCCCATGGAGAGAGTGCTAGTAGCAAGACCTTGCATTCTTTTTGGCCATTTCTGCAAAGGGGCCAAGATTTGTCTCAGAACAGAAGCTGAGTTACTCCCTCACTCATAACGGGAACCACTGGTGGTGCAGCATAAGGGCAGGTATACTGACTGCCATATGGCACAGTCTGTGGAAATGAGGGCCCTCAGCTTTCAGTGCTGCCTGGCAGCATTCATGGGTTTTCTGCCTACTTTCTTTTTCAATCTTTAAAATAGATCATGGTGGCATTATGTATCATATAGACATAATCAATAGCCATCTGGAACCCCATGGACACAATGAAATTGCCTGTTAGGGACTTATTCTAAAAAACCACACCAGTTTCAATAACAGCTTCAACCAGCAGATTTTTTTTGCCAGTAAGAGCAGCGTATAATTTTGTTGGAATGGTTTTTGCAAAGAGAAGATTTTCAGAAATGGTTATAATAAAGTTTGCAACAGTGGCAATGTCCTGCAGGAGCTGTAATGGTTTTCTGTGTTTTCTTACGATGTTTTTTTAGAAAGCCACATTTATGACTGTTGTGTGCAGTGGGGGAGGGCAGTCTTTTTTATTATCAGAAGGTGGGAGAGGGACAGATCTTGTTCCTCACCCATCAGAAGCAGACTGGCGCTTAATTGGAGGAAAGTACCTTTGTCCACAAGAGTATATACTAGAATTAGCTTTGTTCTTGGCACCCAGAGATGCTAATGAGAACTACATGAATGTGGAGCCAAAGTCCCAGTAGGATACTGGTTTTACTGACTAAACTAGGAGAAAGGCTGTTAATTCTGTGGCTGTGAAGTATTTTTCCCAGACAGCTCCACGTCGCAGAAGGTTTTAAAGTCACAGACAAATATTGTTGTCTTCTGTGGGTGCTGTGTTGGACCTTGTGTAGTTGTTCACCACCTAGGACATGCCTACATTTTAAGTGCCTGCTCACTGCTACCAGAACCTAGAGAAGACCAGAACTAGTTTGTGCATGTTTGTCCTTAGATTCATCATTTAATAGCTAAGCCTTTGTTACAGCAGTTGGTCTCCTACCTTTTATGAATAAAGGAAGGATAGTGAAAAAACATGTTTAACTTGTAAAGTTGTCAGAGGTTACCAAATGGAAGGACTGCCATCTCTTCAGCATAGTGGCTCCATTCATATGCCTATTACAGTGCCTTCAGGCCTTAATTCTATCTTCAGATTCTGTTTTTGCTGATTCTTCTTTGGCTTCGAGTCCCTTCACTGCCGTCTTGTCATGCTGTTTTCAGCTCTCACCCACCATTTTGCTCCTTGGCTTCTCACTAGCTCTGCCTCTCTTCCTCCTCCTTTTCCCTGCACTAGTTCTTGTACTCACCAAATCTTTCCTGTTTCAGCCTTCCTCCCCTCTTCCAACACTGTTGGCTTGCTACTCTACTCTCTCTTTCCCAGGATTTTTATGCCATTCTACTTGTTCCCTTCTCCATTCTTGCATTCAAAGCAGGCAACAACCTCCTCTTCCCTGCTGCTGTTTTTCTGCAGGTTTTGTTTACTGCAAGTAAGGGAGAGAGAGGCTCCCTGTTCTTAGTTATAAAACCTGGATTTGGATAGTGTCTGCTCCGGCACAGCCAAGAACTACAGTTGCAGCAAGAATCTTGTTCAGACCCAGGCTCCAGCAATCCCTATTGAATATACAGAAACCACTTCTTTTTTTTCCAAAGTTTGTAACATGTCCAGCAGCTTTTCAGAGATGGTGACTGGCTTAACCCAAAACCAGTCCTCTAACTGAATTCCAGGTCCTCACTCACGAAGATGTGGGAAACAGCAGTAATTTTTAACATCAGCAAGAAGACCTTATTTCCCCAATCTCATATTTAGAAGCCACGATATCATTTTTAACTGCAGTTTTCAAGAAAAAAAATCTGCGTGAAGCAGACACCTGGTGGGGAAACTTCAACCAAACAATTTCAGTTGGCAATTATGGACAGTATTAAACAAAATCTTTCGATACGGAGTATCAGTCTGCAGGGTAGCCTACAACCATAGCTGTAGGTGTAGGTTTTTTGTTGTTGAACAGTTGTAAGAAATAGCATGCTAATACATATATTTGGATGCTAGATAAATGGTTTTTGTTTCAGGATTGTTTAATGGACACATAAAGCCAGCAAAATGGATGGAAAATTGTAAGGGTAAATGTTTCGCTGGTCAGTTCCTTGATTGTAACAAACAAGAGAAAAAGAAGGGGGAGTAATTCTTAGTAGATTATGAGTAAGTGAGCTAGCCAGGAAAAGCTAGGGCACTTCTCTTTCTGTACACAACAGTCTGCAGATGAAGGAGCTGTTTGGCAGCTCCCTTATTCATCCCAGTGCTACCATACTGCAGCCCTGCTCAGCCCCCAGTTTAGCCTGGCATGTAGGCACACTAAGGAGCTATTCTCTGGTCAGAAAGAAAAGGAGTAAAAAGGGAGTAGATGTGGGAAGAAAGGAGGATGAGTAATGGGTATATCTGACAGAAACAAGGAGGAAATAAAGGCTGTTGTGATGAGGAAGGAGGACTAAGAGGAGCTGCAGAAACCTGTGAAGTAGGGGATGCAACGTAGAGAACAGAACAGGGGTGAACTCAAGAGATTATCTTGCCCATCCACTAAGTAGGAGTAATTTTACCTACAGAACTGCTTAGAACAGGCTTGTGTTTACAGCTGTCAGGGTTGCAGAAGGCATAGCCTGATCCCAGAGAGAGGAAGAGACACGGAGGAGAACCAGGGGGCTGCCACTGCTGGGTGCAGCACGCTGCTCTGGGTGTGCAGCTCTGGGTGCTCCGTCCTGCTGGAGGGCTGTGGCCTGGCCTGGCCCAGTGCGCTGAGCCCCCTCACAGCCTCAAGGCGTGGGGTGCAGCAACTTTCTGAGCAGCAGCGTCTGTCCAAAGAGCCACGCTCTTCTTCTTGCCTGTTACGGAGAGCTGGATGGCTGCTGCTACCTGGGCCTGTACAGTCAGGCAGTAAAAATAAGGAAAGTGACATACAGAAATCAAACTAAGTTTGATTCTGCCCTTGAGGGCCAGGGGCTGCAGAGAAATAACCTGCCCCACAAAGCATTTGTGATTCACAGCAAATTCTGCCCAAAAGCGGGTAGAAAGACAAAGACTGTAATTTTTATTGAAATCAAGAAGCAAAATGTTTTCCTTCTTTCAGCTGGGAGTTTCTCAGTTCAGCAGGTTCCTATTAAAAGGCCTGTAATGTGTGAGTGGGTGAAACCAATCATTTGCTGTGCTTGTTACTAGCAGAACAACACTGACAGATCCCCTTTCAAGTCTGGTTGTATATCTGGTTGCAGCGGCAGCGTGTGTTTCCTGGCCCGATTTCCAGTCATGGCTGTGACTCAGTGTAATGTTTGCAGGCAGCGCTGCCAACCGTGTGTTCCAAATGGGACAGTTCCACTTATTATTTTTTTTTATTTATTATTTTTGTACATATTTGTTCAAAGAGCCATGCTGAGAAGCTGCTCTGTTTGTTTCCTTTCTTCTTTTGTTTCATAAATTGAAAAAAATCCTTTCCAGCTCCAGCATCCTTTATCCTCCCATTTCCCTTCGTGATGTCACCTAAGCCTATGACAGGAAGCCAACATCTGACATGCAGAGACACCTCTGCACTCTGAGCAGGATGCTGGGACTAAGCACAGTTAGCACATTTTATTCCCAAGACATCCGCATCCAGCAAGTAGAGCTGTGCCCTTGGTTTGAACGGATCACGGAAGCAAACATCCTTTCTCGATTCCTGGTGGTTTACCTAGGAGGATATTCTCTACTACCCTTAACTGAATGATCTCTGCTCATTTTCAGTGCTTAGTTTTTACACATTGCTTTTGTTTCTGGAGCCTCTGTTACTTTATGTTGACTTCCTCTTGCATCATGTTTCTATGCATTTGGAGATGAATGCAACTCACTTTGTTTCCCCTCTACTTTCCCTTCTGCACATCTAAAAATGAGGGAAAATAATTGGTTTGAGAGTCTCATTTCAGCAGGAATTGTGGAGGTGATGTTTCAGAACCAGTACCCTACCAAATGACAATTAATAACCTAATAATTATTATTTTATTCCTTCAGAAAAACTTTCTTCCTCAGAATAACTTTCTTCTGAAAAATATGACCTAATAAAAGATCAGAACGTTTCTGCTGCTTTGTAGAAGCTGGCTAGTATCTCCCTCTGTGCAAAGTGCTGCAGAAACTGGTGGCTTATTGTTCTTGCTATTATGCCTGTGACTCCTTCACTGCATTGACTATAGACCAAAACCTTGTTGGGTGCTAGAGAAGTCTAGTATATTCCTTGCTTCACTTTTTTTTTTTTTTTCTGAGTAGAAGATGAGACTTTATAAATTTCTGTACCTACTCATCCTGAAAGAGTCAGGTAATAATAAGGTCCTTAGATGTGATTTTTAAAGATATTTTAATCCTGAATGTCTGTTCTTTGGAAACTCACTTCATCAGAGCTCCACAGAAAATAGCTTCCAATCTGGATCCTTGGAACCTTTACTCACATTAGCTGTATGCTGGCTCCAAATATAGAGTACTGTTGACGTGCTTGTATGTGCAGCCTGGGAACCAAATATAAGCCGTGTGTGGGCTGAAACCTTTCCGAGACTTGCAGAGGAAAGATGAGGCTGTTCAGAAGCACGGTTTTAATATATTGCTTTAATACCGATAAACTCTCAGAAAGCAAAATGCCCGGTCAGGTCAGAGACTGATGGGCTAACATGGCTGCAGTGGAAGGGAACGAGGAGCACGCCTGAGAGGCAGTGTGGGATCTGGCTCTCTAATGGCAGCAGCGCTGTCATAATGATCGATGCTCATGCTGGTGAGCTTTGCATGCAGAGGACGACTGTGCATGTCATGTCAATTCTTTTTTTGTTAAACCAGCTATTCCACTGTTAACGTGCAAGTCTATTAATCCTTGCATTTCAGCAGAGAATTACATTTTTCTGCCTACATAGTGCTCATCACTAACTATGCTGTGATAAATGGATCCTCTCCACACTTTAAGAGGCAGGTAGGGCATAGAGAGATTGGGTGACTTGCCCAAAGATGTCCAAGAGATCTGTCACAAATATAGTGAATTAATCCAGAAACTGGAGTTCAGTGCTAGCTCAGAGCTGTGGGTAACTTTCATAATCCCCCTATAAATTCAGCCGGACATCAAATCTGATAGTCAGTAACAGGACCGATCTGTATAGGATCTGCTGAAAACATTCCCAAGGCACAAAGCTTTTGAGTAACAGGTAACAGTTTTTTGTTAATGGATTGTTTTTAATTCTCAAATGTTACAGAATAATGGTGATGGAGAATCAATCAAAACTGTTCTCACGTCTCCTGAAAACCGTATCCTTATCAAACGCATGTTGATAAAGTGTGCAGACATTTCCAATCCATGCAGACCCATAGAGCAATGTATAGAGTGGGCTGGACGCATCTCTGAGGAGTACTTTGCACAGGTAAGGCAGCTAAAAAGGGATGCTGACATTACAGGTGAGCGTCTCTGTAAAAGCAGAGAAGTGTGCATGTACTGCCAATGTTTCAAAACATCTAAGGGTGCATTGAGCAATCTGAAAAAATACTGATTTTTTTTTTTTTAATTTGAAATGATGGGATATTACTTATGCCAATGCTAGATACCTTCAGACAGAAGAAAGTTGACAACTACAACGCAGTTTTTGAATAACTTAAGTTTTCGAGTTGTTCAGTTTGTGTTCAGTTTGGAGGGTTTTTTGTTTTTGTTTTGTGTGTGTGTGTGTGTGTGTACATTTTGCTTGCAAATGTGTTCCCATCACAAGGCAGAGGAAGGGTGCCTTCTAAATACCCACGTGCAGGCTGTGTCTCAAGAATAGGATCATGAGGTTCTAGTGTTAGCATGGGAGCAGCACTCACTCCAAAAAATACTCTAAGACCTTAGTAAACCATGCTGAAGAAGGGTTTTAGGAAGATGGGAACGTGGGGCAGGCAGATTCATTATTACTGATGACAGACCAAATACTGAAACTGGGCCTTGGTACCTCAATGGGGAAAAAATAAATAAATAAATAAATAAATAAATAGGATAAAAAAGATACTTTGCTATCTCTTATTTGCACTGAATGCTCTTCTGTTAGAGTCTGACCATGGATATGCATGTTTTAGCTCCAAAGCAGTCATAACTTCATTCAGTAATGCACGGAGTAACTTAGGGATGGCTTTGTGTGTAAATGCAGACGATAAATGTCACTCTGTGCAAAACACTGGAAGGCACTATTCAGCTACTGTTTGGCTGAAACCTGTGCAAGTAGGTGCTTAAGATTAAGTTGCTGCTTCTTCAGATTTCTTGAGGTTTCTCTGTTTATTTAGCAGTTGCATGCTTTAGTTGGTGTCAAACAATCTGCTGCTAAAAGAAGCCATTAATGTAATGTGTCGTGGAATAATCACAAGAGTGTTCTTTGCAGACCGATGAAGAAAAGAGACAAGGTTTACCTGTTGTGATGCCAGTTTTTGACAGAAATACTTGCAGCATCCCCAAGTCACAAATATCGTTCATCGATTACTTCATCACTGATATGTTTGATGCCTGGGACGGTAAGTGAAACCCTGCTGTATTTCCTGACAAGAAGCGTTTTGTAAACATTTGAAAGTACTGTGATATAAAATTGCTTTCTTATGGCTCCTAAAGAAAATGGGAGAAAAAGGAAGATTTCTGCAGTTCAAGTAAGCTTAATAGCTTCATTATTGCTTAGAAGTATTTTGATACTGCAACAAACTATATTCTCGTGGCTTCTCTTTAATATATTAGTTTCAGGCAGTTTTTAACTTTCTTTTTTTAAAACTTGCTTCTCTCTAAGTGGAGAACAGAACACATTCTTTTTGATAGCACTTTGGGCATAATCATTTTGTCTGTGTTAATATCAGTTACTCTTCAAGACAAATTTCAACAGTCTGGAAACGGCCTGGGGGAGCAGCTGTTTCCTTCCAAGTGCTGCCTCCGTGGTAAAAGTGGTCAGAAATGTGACTCTCCTGAATGCCAGATCATGACATGTGACTGAGATTTGATAAAGTAGGATAATTACAGGCATAATTAGTTACGCCCCTCCTGCAAAACTGCGCCCCTTTGCTGGTGCTTGCAATACCAGTATTAAATAGACTCATAGAATTGTTCTCAGTAGCCTGGGAAGATACATGAGTGATGAGAGCTATAAAGCCAGAAACATTTCAAGTATCAGTATGACAGATTTAAGCTTTCCTACTTAACACAGTTGCCCAGACATTTCAAGTGATATTTAAGCAGACAGAATCATGTGACTGTTCCAATTCTGCGAACTAAATACACTCTGCCCTTTCTTCCCTAGCATTTGCAGACCTGCCAAATTTGATGCAGCATCTGGATAATAACTTTAAATACTGGAAAGGACTAGATGAAAGGAAGCTGCGGAGCCTTCGACCACCACCACCAGAATAGCAATTAGACTATGGTGTGTAATTTACTAACCAGATGCATATTTATTCAAGCTCACTTTTGCTCATGTGATTTGAGATTTGTTTTGGTCTCTTCAGTATTACAGTAAGGCTAGCCCGTGCACTTGGGGAACTTTCAAATTCAAGAGAACATGAGGTCAGCAGTTGACTTCCACAAACTACCATGTGTGGACTCCAATGAAATAAGCCTATCAAGTGGAATTACACTGGATTGCTGCAGTACTCGTACTGAAGAGGGTTTATTAGTGAACAGATTTTTGTGCTATCTTCATACCAGTATGTGAAGCTGGAAGACCTTGAAGAATTCTCATAAAAATGGACATTCACCAGAAGATTTTGCATAATCCTCAATTCCACAAGTGAAAAAGAAATATCTATTAATAGTGACTCACAGCTTTTATGAGAAAGCTACATGCTTTTTATAAGCACTTAAGACAGTTACGTAGAACAATCAGACATTTAAAATGCAACTCTCCATGAAGGAATTTTTGATCTATGAAAAATAGATGTACTCTATTTTTTCACATCACAGAAGGTGCAATCATTCACTTCTGAGCACTACTGAAAGTGAGTTCTCTTTAAGAAATTTAGTAGCAAATGTAAAAAATAACACAAGAATTTTTGAGGTTGATCGTTAGCATCTATGATTAAAATGATATGTTTTATTTATTTTGTTAGATGTTCAATATTTTCTATGAATTTATAAATACTTAAAAGCCAAAGCCAACTTTAGATGCATTACAAATTTACATGATTCATACTCATTAATATACATTTAATTGATGTACAGACCTTTTATTTTCATAATGCAAATACAAAATACTATACAATGATACATTTTTATTGCACTGTAAGGATAGATGTGTATGTTTAAATATTGTCTGATTTATGTTAATTAAAATAAGTTTTATTGCAAAGGTCTCACTTGAGAATAGTAGAATAAACAAGAAATGTATACTGTCTGAGCACCAGAACTGCAGTAGTTCTCCCACAAACCAGTGACGACCACCCGATCTTCCCTTGGCTACAGAAGATAATAATATGTTGGAACTTTTTGTTTTCTCCCATGAAATTTTATGACTGAATTCCCTGTCAAAGTCTGCCTTATTTTATATAGTATTTCTACAAAGCATTCCACAGCATATATGAAGAGGTAATACTAAACATCTAATGAATTTCAACATTTTATAGCGTATGTATTTTCCTCTGCCATGAAAGAAACAGAACATAAAACCTCCAACAAAAACCTTTAACTCAACAAGTTTGTAAAGGCTGTGTACCTTCACAATTTGAATGAAACCTTCATAGCAAACACCAGAAAATAATAAAATGTATATTTTAAGAAGTGTCAAAGTCCTAACCATTTCATTTGAAATGTATACGTACTTTGTAGTTTGCAGATGAACAGATACATGAAATTCTTTTTTAAAATAACTGCTGTCTGGGGAAGGGAGGAGTTGAGGGGGTTGGATTGGCAATAAGGGCGATGAAAGGTGGTATATGGCTAGCAAGTCCCTGTGTTTGTGGCCTGCCTTTGGCAAACCCATCAAACCCTTGTGTGCATTTAAACACTCTACACAGCTAGAAGCAGTGCCATGCTGTATTCCACTGAAGGACTATCCTATCAGCCTTTTCAGTAGGCAGGAAGCCACTCCAAAAGCACTGAAGGAATTGCGAACTGTTGTCAGTTCAGAGGCAATTGACTGATTTTAGAAAAGGGACGTTCTGAACCATTCCTCAAGGATTACAAGCTGAAGAGAGGTGGACCATGGAGCAGATCAGGGGCTGCAGCAGCAGGAGCCTTAAAGCAGGTAAGAAAGGAACAGATGACCACTCCAGTTCTTACCTGTTTCTGTGTTTCTCCTTCATCTCCTACCTGATGATACTCATGATACACCACTATTTGTAGCTCACTGCTCTTTGCGTTTGCATCATGCCTTTCTGTCAGTGCTACCCTCATCGTGCTTGTGTGTTCTCCCTTCCTACTTGGTATCTGGGTTAAGTGCTGGGGCAGCAGGCAATTCCCTTTCATAATTCCCTTTATTTTATCGATGCTTATATATTGCCAAATCTGGTGGGGCTCAGACCCTGCCGAGGAACATCCAGACCATACCAATATCTCAGTGATTATAGTTGGATGGAGGGTACGGGGTCCTTATCGATCTTCCAGGGATTTGACAATCATTACTGAAGGTTAAAAACAAACAAACAACAACAACAAACCACTCTATCCTCTTTTCAAAGGAAACGTGCAAGTAGAGGGAGAGTTAGCTGCCAGATGTGTTGTTTTCCTTGCAGCATTACACTGTGTCTCCATATACATGAATCTATTGTAATCGGCTGTAATTTGCCACCTGGTGTTAATCTCTTCCATTGCATGCAGGCTCCTGTGCCTAGTGCAAGGCAAAAAACTGCTCTGGCTCCATTAGAGGAAAGCTGCATCAGACCTTCAATATCTCTACTAACAAGCAAAGAGGATAGGAGAGGAAAAGTAACAGCATATGAGTCCAGAGAATGCCTTCAGGAAGGGGGTAAAAAACTTTCTTCATAAGCGTAGTTAATGTTCTGTGTTGTATTAACGAGTGGTAAAAGCAGTTAATCTGCTATAAAAATGCCTGCTGAATCATCATTGAAAAGATGTGAACAATATGATTAATTCCCTGAAATTCACACTGCATGTTTAATGCCATTACTTGGAGCGTAGAGCTGTGCTAATCAGCCCTCTGTATCACTAGATTTATGCCCGTATTGCTGTACAATAAATTCACTTAACGTAAAATAGTAATTTGCAGCCACTGAATGCAGCTCTGTTCATTCTGTTGTCCATCTAAATTTTCCTGTTGCCAGGGACAGATTATAATTAAAGAAAGTCTGGAACCAGCATGCCTGATCCTCACCCAAGTTCTCTTCCCACTGAGCATCTCTCAGTGGATTACATCCCTTTTGCGTTTTTAGTCTGGCACCCAGGGATGGAGCTCTGCTGGGGACAGGAACCATGAGTTTACTGATGTATTGATGGTCCTTGACTGTGGAAGGGAGAACACGGGAATAAACGGGAAGAGAATGTTAAAAATTATTCCTAATTTCAGACAGTGTGACAGTCTTATACAGAGTCTACATTTTTCCTTTATTCTTGGTTTAATGCTAATACAAGAGTAAATTCCAGTATAGACATGATAATGGAGAGTTCTTTTATTCACCTCTGGGGCTTTAATCTTACAGCTTGTTTGAAAACGGAATAAGGTTCAGCAATTGAGCATTAAATGAGCCATTCAGAATTGTTAGCTGTTTTTCATGTTGCATATTTTCATTCAGGCAATACTGCTGCTAAACCTGGGTATCAACTTAGTTGCTTCCAGGTGAGTCTGGAACTACTATGATCTGGAGGAAAAAAAAAAAAAAAAAAAAAAAAAGTTGGTACTTGATCAAATTGCCCGAGATGAATACCTTGATCCCTTCAAGGGATAGGTATAAAATCCTAGGTAATAACTGCCTTTTACAAAGGAGAAACCAGACAGGTATTGTGCATAACCAACTTGTCACAGGTCTGAAGCTAATTTCATACTAGTTTTCCCAGTGGCTAGATATAAATTAAAAATCACCCAAAATTAAATGAATGTCTTGGTTTTTGTTTCAGTGCTTTTATTGGTAGCTGTCTCTGCTTGTCTCAGTAGAGACATCATTGATACGATACTTGAGAAAATGTGTCATGAACATGAAGGAATTCGAGCAATGACAAAGCCTTTCCTACATGAAAGAGGAGAAAGGATAATAAAATTAACTAACTACTAATCCCTCACAGGATGCTCAGAGACAGCACAGGGAAACTGTAGCCAGCTGTGTCCTTCTGTGAGACCAGAAGGGTTTGAGTCATGACTCTGAGTGGAGCACTCCGAAATGAAGTCTCAGAGCTATTCACAAGCTTCAAAACAAATAATCTCTCTGCTGACATGTGACATCACGCCTCCAAGGTACAGTGGTCCCAGGGTGCTCGTTAAATGATAGTGGGATGGATTGCATTTCATCCTTACATGATGTTTGGATGCAGAAAACAAGCTTTTAAATTACTGCCGTGTCCCTCTGCAGCCTGTGCAGCAGGTTCAGAACAAAGGGGATGTCCAGGTGCTTCATGTATTTTTTTGTTTTGCTGAAGCTTTGGTTTTGTAAGCAAAGGATGTCTTTGTTGCATCTCCAGTAAATGCTTTCTCTCACTCCTGCTTTGAATGTTACTAGGGCAAAGTGTCTCATGTTTTCATTTTTTTCCTTATTTAACATCTTTAAGGATCTCCTCCCACACTTCCCAAGCAAACCTCAGTGAATTTAGCTTTGCAAATCTTGTCTGGTTATGTGTTAGCATCCTCTTTAACAAGCAAGCCAAATGAATTAGAAAAGGCCAGAGGATTCAGAGCCACTCAGTAAAATGGGTTAGAGGCTTCTAAATGCCTCTGAGATCCTGCACCTTGAAGCCCAGCCTGTGGCGTAACAGTAGGTCTTTCTCAGGCCAGAGAATGGATTCTCATGTTCTAATCTTCCACTTTTTCCCTCTCAGCTTCTTTGTCTTCCATTTTTCTTCCGATCCCATTTGCTAAAAGTTCTTCGCTCGACTTTCACAGGCTGTGGATCTCTCTCAAACACACAGCCCTGACACTGAGACTAAATCCTGCCATTCACACGGACGCTTGCTGCTTGCAACAACTGTTAGCACAATGCAGTCTTTTTTTTCTGATACAACTTAAAGGGAAAATCCCCCGTATGGGCTGAAAGCCTTACACTGGTATCCACAGGCAGGAGAGTGCATTAGTGAACTGAAGCAGCTTGTGAGCAGCGCACTGCTACTGTGTGCAGTGTGGATGCGTATGCAAGGTCTTTTACATTGTTCTCCCACGTACAAATGGAAGTTCAGGAGTGTTTGCAGACATCTCTGCCTCTGGGGTTGTTAGCAAATACAAGCAGCCCTGGACACTTGTTGAAATTTGAATCTCGCCTTTCTTGGTTTGCTTGCTCCCCCCCTCGAGTGGCAAGAGTCATTGCTAGAGCTAAAAGTAATTTAGTTCAGTCCATGGTAATTAACAAAAGTTACTTCATCCTTTAATCACATAGATTTTTCTTGAGGTCGAGGAATAGCACAGCGATGTATAGTTTTAGAGGGGAAGTGAGGAAGGTGATTGCCTGGCTTTGAAATGAAAGGAGGAATTTAGCAAGTGTGCAATTATTCAAGTAAGAAGTTGGTCCTGTCTGTCTTTAATATTCCTGAGTAGTATTTGATGTAAATCCTTCCCTAGAGTTCATTACATTAGCTCTTAGCTCAACCTGAGCACGCTGAGTGCCAAGTTGGGTGTGCAGCACATTTTATAACCAAGCAGAACAACGTCATGCTAGTGATCCTGCAGCTCCCTAGCTCCTTGGGAGGAGGCATGGTTTTGTCTTCAGCCTAAAGATGAAATAGATGATGCTTGACCAAATTCCCTTACTGTTTTCAACACGGAGCGTGTGAGGAGTATTGTTTTCCACCAGGAAATGTCCCTTTTTGCCTAAATTAGATGTTATTTTGCTACTAATATTTTTCTTCACATTAAATTTTTCCTTTATAAGAAAATTCTTTTTTCTTCATAGATCCCTAAGTGCTTTACAAGAAGACCCCCATAGCCCTCTTGCAGGCAGGTAAAACAAGCTGCAGGGCAGCACAGTGCTTTGTCTGCACCCACCCCATGGGAAATCCTGGCCTGGAGCTGGGGGGTGCTGGGCTACTGCTGAGGGCTCTGGGCTTAACTGTGCTGACCTTCAAAAAAAAAAGCAGGAAGAGAAATTTAGAAAGCAGGTGATTTCGTAATGGTTTGCCACTGCCATTTTACAGAGACACTTGTCGGAGCTCCTGAGAAGCCAGAAATCTGCCCTCCCTCACCACCTTCGCTGAACTTCAGCGAGGCTCACGGGAGAGCCCAGTGCCACCGCTGCGTGCACACCGTGTCCCAGCGCCTGTCCCCACCGGTGGGTGGTGCCAGCTATTTCAGACACTGTTTACCGTAAGTAAGACTGCAATGATACAGCGTGAATGTAAGTGCTAAGAACCAGGCAAGGTGCCCAGCCGACACACAGAGCCAGTGCCTGGGCTGGCAATGGCATGCATCACATCAGACAGTTTTGGGGCACAGTGATGGAGAAAGCACCCAACTGCATGAATAGACAGTTCTCAGGACATTATCAGAACAGAATGAAATGCTCCTCACCATGCAACCAAGCCCTAAAACTGAGCAGCTTCTCCTAAAAAATCCATGCTGGCAGACTCAGTGCAAATATGCTATCCCCTGCTATGACAAATTGCTGACAAGCCAAGGTCAGAAAGCAGAAAGTTTTCTGCCCTCTATCATGCCAGGAATAAAAAGAAAGAAAGAAAACAAAAGCCTTTTTTTAAAATAAACCATTTTAAATAAGTGAATGTTCTTTTGAATCACCATAGAGTACATACCTAACAATATTTGTTAAGCAATTATCAGTGACATATTTAAGTCTGGCTTAGTATGTATTAGCAAAGTGGTATTTGTGCTGCTTTTTGTTGTAACAAGAGTCAATCGCGTTTCTAGAATATGATCTGAAAAAAGGGTTTTTCTTTTTTTTCCACTTAGTGTCACACAGAAACATCCACTGAGCAGCATACCCGCCTCAGGACTTTCAAGAAAAAACCTTCCTAAGGTACTGATTTCAGTGAAATCATATTTCTCTTTCATTGGCTTAGTTCAGTTCATGTTCTGCCTCTGAAGTGTTATTTTTTACCCATAAATCCACTTCCTTTTATCACTATGGCTTTCTGAATTGTCTGCCCCAAGACTGCAAAAGCAGCCCTATTATTATAGTCTGTATCTGAAACACCACAGTGCCGTGGCTGAATAAAGTTCAAACATATTCCACCTCTTCTGATCAACTGCTGCTCCCTGAGGTCTGGCAAAAACTAGGCTCACTGCTGTCCTTGACTACAGCAAGGTATTTTTAGGGGGCTAGGCACCTCCTCACAGGACTAAAATCATGTGGAGGCCCTGGGGAGGCTGGAACCACGACGGACTTTACCCAGAGTGTGCCAAGATACGCTAGCAATGTGCAGAAAGCCACTGAGGGACCAAGGGGGCACAGCACAGCCTGAAAGCTTATGGTTGCTTTATCGCATGCAGCAAAAGAAAAAAGTATCAATTTCTAATTTAAATAGACCTATGTAAATGTATTTGTATTTTTGTCTACCCTTTGATGTTTGCTTATTTAAGTTTTGTAAGAGCCAGATATTAACTCTAGGGTTAACGCGTAGACAGAGGAACGCAAAGTAAGAGCAGTCTCTAACCATTGTGATGCTGAGTTTAAAATGGTTGTTGTGAAGTCCCGCACTGGGAACAAAGGCTTTATTTTACGTCTGATGGGTGGTGAGGAAGTCAGAGTGCTCCTTAAGTGTCCTTTCCTGTATGTCAATACATGTTATCTGTTTGGGCCTGCTCAGAAATTTGGGGCTTAATAAATCATCAACACAGACCACACACTTCCACCTCCTTCTCCCTGCCATTGTGGGGTGTGGGTGAGGCGGAAAGGTTGTGCTCTATGGGACCCAAGGGGGAAAACTGCAGTTTATAAATCAGGCTTGAGCTACCCTGAAGTCATAGTGAGGCTCTGCAGGCAAAAATGCCAGCTAGGCTTTTATCTGTATGCCATGGTATCACAGGTCAATACTGTGACTTCCTTCTCTTCTTTAAACCTTTCATGTCAGAGGAATCAAAGACCCCTACCTCCAAATTGCCTCAAGTTAATAATAGCACGAACAGTAGTTAGCCCAGGTTTGAAAGAGGCTTTGATTAGATACTGCTCTTTGGTAAGCCATTTGAAAGGCAGTAGGCAGTGTTTACTTTGCTTGGAAGAGAAGCCTGATGAGCAATTTGCTTTTCTTTTGCTGATGCCAAGAAGAGCTTTGTTATCCCTAGAATATGGAGACCACAGAAGTGTTTTTTGGCTACTGCTCTTTACTGCTGGCTATTTCTTTGCTTTGTATAAGGATAAAAAACTCATGCACGAAGCCCAGAGGCCTGGCCTTATGCGTGACAGCTGCTTCTGTGCTGAGCCTTGCCCCTCAGCTTGCTCTCCCTCGGCTGTTTTTTCCTGCCTGGGACTGGTCTGGGAGGCTACAAGAAAGCTTTATAACTCAGATCATAAATGATGAGGGCTTTCAATGTTCACTTCATTAAGCGTTTTACTACCCGGGCAGCCATGAGGCCTGGCTGACCCTCAGTGTGCTGGCACATTAACCATGTGTACTCCTGCAGCTGTCAGGTCAGCGTGGAACAGAGGCAAGAGGTGCAGAAGTGGCCGGGGCTCCTCCTGACCCTGTGTTTCCAAAGCCTGCAAGTGGAACACAAGAAATTTTGTTTCAAGATCAAGAGAAAACATCAGTGTATCGCAATACCTCCAAACAAAGCCTCTCAGATGCCACCATGGGCCCAGCCCTACGTGCACGGTTAGTGTCCTCACGGACTGTGGCAGCTGTGGGCACGGGGACTGGAATGAATCGGGAACTTCGACAAGGGAACTTGGCAGGGCCTGGCCCTTCTGCCACCAGACAGGCGCTACGCGACATGGCAGCGTGTGGAGAGGGCCGTTAGGGAAAGCGAGAAACGGGCCCTGCGGCACTCGGGGCTGGCCCGGCCGCTGCATTTAAGCCCCGCGGGACAGCCGGCACAGAACTCTCCTTAAAAATAAATAAATTAAAATCACGGCCCTCTACTAAAACAATCTGGGTCCCCCGGGCAGGGGAGCTCAGGGGGGTGGCGGCAGAGCCCTCTCCGTTCCGGGCCGCCAGGGCCCGGCCCCCGCCCCCGGCGCGCCAGGAAGCGGCGGCGGGGCCCGGCCCTCAGGAAATGGCGGCGGCGGCGCCGGCCGCGAGGCGAGGCCGGGAGGGCCCCGGACCCCTCACGGCGGCGGGGGCCCGGCGGCAGCGGGCGCGGCGGGCAGAGCCCGGACCTCCCCCCGCTCGGCTCCCGGCTTCTGGAGGCTGCCCAGGCCCTCGGCGAGCCCAGCCGCCGTGACGGGCCCTGCCCCCGGCCGCCATTTCCGCGCTGCCCCCGGACCGCGTGCCGCCGGCTGGCGGAGGAGCCTCGGGGCCGTGGCAGGTGAGGAAGGCGGGCGCTGCTCGGCCCCTCGCTCCGTGCGGGCCCCGCGGGGCCGGGGCTGGACAGCAGATCCCCGGTACGTGCCGTCGGCGTTAATGCAGCCGAGAGGCGATGTAACAAAAAAAGCAGCGCCTGGTGGGCTGCCCGGGGGCCGGCTCCAGGACAAATGCGGTGCTCGGCAGGGGGGAGCTGAGCGGGAATGTGCCGGGCTGCCCGGCGGTGCTGTGCTGCTGAACGGTGCCGGTTCTGCTGGGAAACGAGAGCTGCTGCGGTGCAGCTGGGCCTGAGGGAAGGACAGCCTGCCACGGAAGGCGGCGAGGCTCCGGAGCCTCCTCTAGAAGGGAACAGTCGCTCCCTGAGACTGCCCCGAGTTTCTTACCGAGGTTTAGCTGGAGGACTAAGAAAGTGGAGCCAGTGATGTTATATTGACTCCACTGATACTATCCTCCTAAATGAAACGGTGGAAGAACAAGGCCTGCCTGTGAGATAAAGTCAGGACCTACTTCCTCTACCTACAAGTTTTTTTCATGGTAATCAGAGCAGGTTAAAAGACAAGTGTTTGTATAGAAAACTCTGGGTGGGTTTGATTTGAACAGAACACACCACACCACGTCGTAGGGCTGTTGTGTTGCCTGTTGTTGCACTTACACTTCTGATGTTCTCACCTGTGTTTGCTCGCAGCCCGTGGGTTCCTTTGCCCGTGGCTCCAGGACTGGGTGCTGAAGGACACGACACGCCGAAGGATGATGGTAACCAGTCTGAAAGCTAACTTGTGCTTGTCGGAATGGGCGTTCAGCCCTCCTCATTTGCCGTAAACCTGTTAACCGATGCAGCCTTGTGAAAGGGCTTGGTGCGATGCCCTCCAGTGGCAACAGTGTGTACTGGTATTTTAAATCAAGAGGAAACAGAAGGGAAGTGGAAAAAGTGATCCTAAATATTTGATACCCCTAGATGCAAAGGTACCTTGGATTTTAGGATACGTGGTTTCTTACAGAGGAGGAAATCCTGTTGTTTTCTGCATGAGGCCAAGACTCCTGAGTGTGGTTTCAAGTCCCTGTTGTGCCACAGTCCCAGTGTTCCCTTGTCTGTGCTTCTATGTTATTACAGAATGTTGGGAGAACGAGGTGCCTTGAGAGAACCCTGAAAAGAGTGCCTAAAAATAGTCCAGAAAAAAAATCATTTTGATTTCTTGCAGAACCCTGCTCTTGACTTAGCCCTCTGGTCAGCACAGAAATAACTGTGCTCAGGGGGAGAATGACTCTGGCCAGCTTGGTGATTTCAAGAGATGCTGGCGGCTTGCAGCAAAGTCTCAGATTCTGTTTCTTAATCTCTTTAGCCAGCTGTGATTTTATTTTTCTGCCTTGCTCTCTGCTGTTCAGCACAGAAGCCTACCACAAACCAAATGTGATGATTCCCACTAGGTACAGAAGGTCAGGTCGGCGCTGCCTTCTGGTCTTTTTGCCCACCATGAAGGGTTTTGGGTGTAACTTGTTCTAAGCCCAAGAGCCTCTGGGCAGCTCCTGCTGCTGCAACCTCTGCAGGGATGCGCAGATCACTGTTGCAGATTGGGGCCAGCCTGTGGGAATCAGGTGGCCAATACCAGAGCTTTAGGCATGAGACCCCATCCTTCACTGAAGGCAACTTATTCTATGTTCTAGCGAGTGCTCGTAATGAAATGAACAGAAAGAAAAATACCAACAGGTACCAGGAACAATGTGTCTTGAGGGACATAACTCATCAGAGACAAAGACATCTTGTTTTTTAACAGACCTTTGTCCTTTCATGTGGTCTAGTTCAGCAGAGAGCCAGTGCTGGTAGATAGGCCATGGATGGTAAGGGGTTTTGCCTCATCTGAGACCCCTTTCAGTTGACAACACAGTTCTCCAAGATGAGCGCTTTACCCAGATATATAGCTAAACAGAATATGCTTGGTGTTAGTCTTCTCTGGGGTGCTGTGCTGGACCTCTTATTGCCTTCTGGCTTTCCTAAGGGACTCTCCTTTTTCTGTGAAGCACAGCTTCCAGTTCTGTGCAGGGTTTGGCCCTTAACAGATGTCTGGCACATCTCCCTGTTGGGTGGACTTACACAGAAATACGAGGTTGATGTGAACGTACTGAGGGAATGGCCTGAAGCTGCATCAGGGGAGGTTCAGGCTGGGTGTTGGGAAAAGGTTCTTTACTGAAGGGTGGTTGGGCACAGGAGCAGGCTCCCCAGGGAACTGGCCACAGCACCGAGCCTGCCGGAGTTCAAGAAGCATTTGGACAACTCCCTCAGACATTTAGTCTGATTTGTTGGGGTGATCCTGTGTGGAGCCAGGAATTGGACTCAATGATCCTTGTGGGTCCCTTCCAGCTCAGGATATTCTGTGGTTCCAGCTTGGGTGCCTCACTGCTCAGATCAATAGTCCCTGCAATGTAAATGGTGGCCTCCTTGTAAAGGACACGTACAGTGATGATTTACAGTGACAGTTTTAAAAAATTGAAACTGTTCATGCCTTTTCCTTCGCTGAATAAATATTTAAGTGACAAGGTTAGGATTCCTAAGAGAGGAAATGCTTGGGTTACAGCTGACAGGTGAATCTTTTATTAAACAGAAACATGCAATGTCATTTCCTATCCTGTTTTCAGCCTGGCAGCTGATTATTGCTTATTTATTCTTTTTTTCAGATATTTCTGTTGCTCCCTTAGCCTTCCTGTACCATCCCTGGTGATGACCACTGAGTCACGCTCTGCTAAGCAGGCTGCTCCTGCGATCTCCAGCAGATTCATCGAGCTGGCAACATGATGACAGAGCTGTTTGGTACCCTTAGAGTCCCACTTGCACTGTGTTCAAGTACCTCCTGTTTGACTCATCGAATCTGTCCTTGTGACATGCCTGTGGGATGATTGCGAAGCCCCTGGGACCCAAGTTACGGGGCTCTTGTACCATCTGAGGTGGACAGCTAATCCTGGTGCCAGAATACGGAGTGGTTTGAACAGCTGGGGCGGAAGCTGTTGGTGGGGAGTGGTGTGGTGGGGCTGTTCACACCATGACTTAGTGCTTCCAGCAGAGGTTCACCTGGCAGTCTGTCTGTGGGAAAGGTGTTCTTGGTGGGTGCGGGTTCAGACATCCTAATACCCCTGCTCTGACTCTTGTGTGTTTTACTTTCAGATGTCTCTCTAATTGTAAAGAAGATTGTGGCGCTCAATTTTGGCAGGTAAAAGTAAAACTCCAGTGGATGGAGGTTGGACCCAGAATCAAGGTGTAAGTTTTTATCGAAAGGGAAAAAAAACAAAAGTGTTAAAACAACTTGGGGTGTGGTGCTATCTCACCACTGGCAGAGGAGCTGGACGCTGTAGCTGCTGTTCTCTGGTACAGCCTTACAGTGTCACCAGGCCCACCTGGCCACCTTGTGCCCTGGGCCTTGGCGCTGGTTGCTGGCTGAGTTACCTGTCTCTAGCAGACACGTGTTGTTGTGCTCGCTGCAAGAAACAGCAGCTGAAATTCTCTGGACTGCCTCACAGGAAGTGTGACAAGGTAATCATAACAACCCATTCTGCTTTAGAAATCTGTGAATTCCTGGTAGGCTGTGAAGCTATACTTGCACAGTTCAGTGTTGCTAAACCCATCTTCTTTTGTGGCTTGCAAAACAAACGGATACTCAAGAGACTAATCCTGCCACAGCAGCATATTCAGCTCCTGTTTGCATGTTTTTCTGCAAAGCCTGTTTTGGAGAGACACATTTCTTCTCTCTCTCAGCCATTTAGGAAAGGACAAGCTTTTGGCACACAGTTTACACCAGGTCTCCTTAAGTTTTGCCAGGCTCTGTTTATTCATATGGACCCTGTATATTGTAGGGACTACCTGTTCCTGACTAACCCCTAGAATGGAAATTTTGAACCGATGACTTTTGTAATGAATGTACAATAAATCTATGGAAAAGCTGCTTTCTGTGTTAGTGAGTCTTGATTGAACTCAGGTAGTTTTGACATCCACAAGTGAGGCTGCTTAGAGCAGGACAAGCCTGCTTGAGGGGCAGTGCCTGTCGTGTCTGGAAGTGAAGTCTGAACAAGGACATTTCAGTTGAGTGCTGGACTGCTACTTCCAGCATACACTGAGCCCCTAGGCTTCTGGGACACAGCATCAGAGGTCAGAAGTTCTCAGTGCTGAGGGAGTGGAAAGATCTGTGAGTATGGAGGATATACCAAGGCAGGGGTGAGCATGGCCATCAAACAAACAAGCTTAAAAAAGGTGCTTTAGACTTGTCTATACGGGCAACCAGTCACTGCAAAATGCCTCCATCTGGTTTTGTTTTTGCTTTTTCCCTGATAAAAAGCATTCCTACAGAATGCTTCTCATTTATTTAAGATATTTGAAACTAGGGCATGGTTGAGTATTTCAATAAGCTTCACAGTTTCAATTCACTTATTGCGTATGGTATGCACTAACAGTTCACACACAAGGGAGGCGTTTTTGATTATCTCGTGTCACAGACTGTGTAGTGGCAAGAATACTTGATTGTGAGATCAGCTTCATGCTTGGAGTGTTTTCAGCTCTGTCTAGCAGCTGTACAGTGATCATGCGTTTTGCTATTTTTATTTTTCGTTTAATTTTTATCTCTTCAGCAGACACAAGAGTGGAGTTTACGATTGCTGTGGAATAAGGGAGTTCCCCAGACATAAATGGGCATTGGGGGAACCAGTAATCCAGTTGCCACTGCTGCTTGGTAACAGTGTCACTTGTGGGAAGGAGGGTAGTCATTTAAACCTGCAGTGATTTGGAGAACAGCTCCAGGATGCTGATGGATCTTGTGACTAATGTTTTTCTGCTGAGATCCTGCCTACGACAAGAGGAATTGTCTAAGGCTTAGGCCTGGGAGCTTGTTTGGATCAGGGATATTTTGCCATCTTTCTTAGGAGAGAGCTGGTTTATAGGGAGTGTGACAGCAGTTAATGCTGAAAAAGGGCATTTCTCAACACTATATGTAGGTGTGGCAGCAGAGGAATACGGGTTATGGGAGAGCTGTCCATGGTGGTGCTGCAATGCCAGTACGTATCTGTAGGATGCCAGGTGTTTCCAAAGCAAAGCAGGGGTGGACGTAATGCTGGAAGTGTGAATTGAACGTGTAAAGGTGCTGGGCAATATCAGCATTGAAAAACGACAGTCTGTAGTTCTCATAGTCCAGCAGGACGCCAATCCTTGTGGGGGGAATGGTAATTCTGATGTCTGGTGTCATCCCGCTGTGCAGGAATTCGTATTTGTGCCTGTAGGCAAGAAGCACAGTCAGAAATACCGAAGGGCGCCCTGCTTCTCTCAAAGGGAAGTGCTTTGTGCATGCAGGCATGTTGCAGGGTGTTTGTTCCCACTTCACATGTGCGGTAAGGACAGTCCCATCCATCCTATTTGCCCTGTGATTACTGCCCATGCCCCTGTGCTGAGCAATGGCGGTTTATCCGCCGCTGGTGAGTGCTGCTTTTCTACACAGCCTTATCCCTCAGTGCTCAGACCTGCCTGCCTGACCCACGGAACAGGCCTTTATTTCGCATCCCTGGCTGCCTGCAAACGGCTGGGTGGTGACACTTGGGAAAGGATGAGGTCAGAGCACGCCGTGGGACTTAATTTTTCCCCACTACTAGGTTTTATCTGAAGTCATCCTTTACTGCATGAAGGAGCTGTGCTCTGTCAGGCCGGTTAGGCTTGCCCCAGAGCAACACTTGTCGTCTCCTCAGTCTTGCAGCTCCACAGCTGTAGGCACAGCCAAGGAGAGTTGATGAGGTGACTCAGCCATCCTTCCAGGCCCTGCAGCGCTGCCCACTTGCTCCCTGGGGCCTGTGGTACCGAGCCCCCTTTCCTGCCAAAGGCACAGGAACTGGGAAATGCTCACGCCCACGTCTGCAGCAGCAATGAGGGAGTGTAGTCCCTCGGGCAGAGACTGACTCAGAGTGTGGCTCGGCATCCTCCAGACTATTTGATTTCATTTTTCAAACCCCATTCTCTGAATTATGTTTCTGGCTGCTTTTCCTACAAGATAGCTCCCTTCTCAGCCAGAGGGGCATAGATGGGGAATTTCCAGTCTTCAATTACTACAGGGTGACCTCTTCTAATCATGATTCCTGAGTTGTGGATTAATGGAGGCCATGAAAACTGCTTTGTCAGGAGGGTAGCCCTCTTCTTCCATATGTAATCACCATTTGAGTAATGCTGAGGTCCTGTAACAGCTACTCAATCTGCTCTCCCTAGTGTGGCACGCTGCAACCAAAAATATGAGACTTCTATGGGAACGTGTGCCTTTCTGAGCAGAAGTGAGAAGATTTATTCAGCTAAAGTGAGTTATCTGGTATTTCACAAGGGCCAGCTTCTTCACTAACCACCTCCTCCACCCACACCGCTCAAACCTGAGAAAATTTCCCTGTAGAGATGGTATGACAGTGACTCAAACTGAGCAATGGCCCGGCTCTATTCTCTTCCCTGAAGTCCATACTCATTGCTTCAGAAGAATACGAGCAAACCTCAATGTACCTCTTAGCTCAATGTAGCAAGCAAATCAAGTTAGACTTCCTGCAGTGTCTGGAAGAGTCATTAACCTCAGCGGGTTTAGTCCCTCTCATTAAGCAGCACTTCTCGCTGTGTGGGACGCAAATGCCAGCGCTGCTAAGGACTTTGGTTGGGCAGCAGGCCGATGGCTGGGGATTTGTGAGCAGCAAGCACCTGGGAGTGTGTGCTCCCAGCAGCTGAGGTGCATCTAAAACCTCTCTGTGTACCAGCTGGCAAGGACAGGAAGCTTTGGAACCACGCTGTGCCATCATTACCATCTGCTGACAGTGTGCATGCCGGGGCACTCAGGTGGCATCCAAATGTCCTGTTAAGGGGAGCCAGCACCACACTGGAAAATCTTGCGGGCTGAGGGGCATTCAGACAGGAAATGGGAGTTACTCAGGGATGCCTGTGACTTGCTCCTGGATCCTTCACAGGGTGCCTGAATCTCCCATGAGATTCTAAGGTGATGATGTTAATTCAGTTGTCATTGTCCAGGGGAGAGCCAGTGGTCCCAGCTGAGGCAGAAGGGGCAGCTGGCATTTCCGCATGCAGGTGCAGCTGTCTGGTACCTCCATGAGGACGGAGGTCAAAACACGGTGCGTACAGCTGGGTTTAGCTAGGTTTGTACTTTCTAAGTGGCATGGATCTATTACTGCCAGTCTTCCCACTGGGGTTTCAGTGACCTATAACAAAGCCTTTATAGCTAACTTCTGTAATGCAGATTCTATTCAGATTTTTGTTCCTGGGACTGCCTCTTTCAATGTGAGAATGTCATGAAGCAGTAGGATTTACCTAAAGGTCCCAGTATCCATCCAACACCAGATTACAGTGCCAATGGTGGAATAATCACAGGCCTCTGGTTAAGTGTTTGGCCAGGTCTTTGATGTAAGATCTCCAGCCACCCCTATAAGCCCGAGCTCTCTGCTGCTCTGTCTGCAGGTGTACATGCAGGTGTTCTGCAGGAGAGCTGTAGCCTCCAGCAGCTCTTACCTTGATGGTGTGATGATGTGCCTCATGCACCAGGATGAGTTGTTTGCCCCCAGATAACCGTGTCTTGGAGTGTTTTCAAAAGCCACACCAATTCTGTACTCTGTATCTTCCTCAGCTTCCACCTCCCAGTAATGCTTCCCTGGGAATGGGATCAGACTGCCCAGGATCCCAATACACCTGGGAGAGAGACAGGATTATGCTCTGTCAGGGTCTCTTTGCAATGCTATTTAAAATGGTTAGCTATGTAATATACCTGGATGTTACATACCAATAGTTAATGTTTGTTGTTTCTTTAGTGCAGCATGGATTTTTAATGACAGTGAAGTCCACATGCTGAGGACCTGACAGGTTTCTTTGTGACACCAACCCTAATTTATCTTTGGGAAGCTCTGTATGAATGAATGCCCTGGGCACTTTCAGGACTAGGGAGAATAGCATCCTGTGCTGCCTGGGTTGTCTGGGGAAGTTTTTACTTGCTAGAAAAGAAGAGTGCTCTGGTGAACCCCAAGTGTAGTAGGGAAAAAATCTACACATTTTGTGTTTTCTTCCCAAACAAGCCGGGAAGAAATTTTACGTCACCGACCATCAGGAATGGAGCACTGTAACAGCCTGAAACTGCTGGGGCAGCTGGGGAGGGGGAGACCAGCCTGTGCTGTGGGTAGAGATCACCAAGAATTGAACGTGGTAGTAGGGCTTGGAATATGCTTTGGTACCTGGGCAAGTAAAGGTTTTGGCAGTAGATTGTGATTTCTATCATAAAGTGTAGGAACCACGGTCTGCTATCCTTAATGACAGGAACCATGTAGAACAGATACTTTAAAATATGTCTGGGAGGCACAGACAGAGATAACACACCACAGAGACCCTTCACCTTGTTTTACGGGAACAGTCTCAGAGTCAACGGAGCTGGGGCCTTTGAAGATGCAAGTCTGCAAGAACAGTTTCTGGCTCCGGGGCGGACGTGCTCTGCAGCGGAGCGGGGGATCGGGCCAGGCAGGGCTCTTTTCCCGGCATCGAGGCCACTCGAGGCAGCCGAGGGAGCCGCCACGACCCGGCAGCCCTGTGAGGGACGTGACGAGGCGTAGGCGGAGCCAGCAGCGCCCCCTCCCGGCCGCTCAAAGGCAGCCCCTGGGGAGCGCGAGCGACCAGGACGGGCAAACAGCGCGGGGCGCGGCAGTTGGCGCAGGCAGCGCGAGCAGGGAGGGCAGAGCGATCCCGCCCCCACCCACAAGAACGCCTCAGCTAACGGCTGCCTGGCACTGGCAGGGTCACTATGGTCCTCGCTAGGCAGCGAGCTCGCGCCAGAAAGTCTGTAGGCACCCAGACAGACTGCCCGCTCCAGAATGCGGCAGTTCAGGTCTCTGGGTGCAGGGAGTGCCAGAGCCTGCTGCCGCCGTCTGAAGGAGGCAGAGACACCGTGTGCGTGAGGTGCGAGCAGGTGGGTGACCTGGTCCGCCTGGTGGCAGAGCTCAAGGAGGAGGTGGAGAGGTTGAGGGCCATCGGGGAGTGCGAGCGGGAGATAGACTGGTGGAGCAACTCCCTGCAAGGCCCGAAGGAGAGGCTCTGGAGTGAGACTCCCCACATGGGGGTGGACCCCCTGCCCAGTCGCTGTCGGGCAGAAGGAGGGGACCTAGGAGTTCAAGAGGAATGGAAACAGGTCCCTGCTCCACGATGCAGGAAAAGCCACGCCCCACCTGCCCAGGTGCCCGTACGCCACAGGTTTGAGGCCCTGGAGCTCGAGGGAACGGTGGATGAGGGTGTGGAAGGAAGTTTACCCAGGAAGCCTAGGGCGAGGAAGTCTGCTCCATGCCTCAAGACTGCTTCCACCAAAAAGGAAAGGAGGGTGATCGTTGTGGGTGACTCCTTTCTCAGGGGAACGGAGGGCCCTGTCTGTCGGCCTGGCCCTACCCGTAGGGAGGTCTGCTGCCTCCCTGGGGCTGGGGTCAGGGATGTTGCCAGAAAGCTTCCCAGCCTGGTTCGCCCCTCCGATTACTACCCACTACTGATAGTCCAGGCTGGCAGTGATAACATTGACGAGAGAAGCCTGAAGGCTATCAAACGGGACTTCAGGGGGCTGGGACGGTTAGTGGATGGAGCGGGAGCACAGGTGGTGTTTTCGTCCATTCCTACAGTGGCAGGGAGGGGTTCAGAGAGGACACGCAAAGCCCACCTAATAAACACATGGCTTAGAGGCTGGTGCCAACACAGAGGTTTTGGGTTCTTCGACCACGGGGCGCTTTACTCGGCACCCGGCCTGATGGCTGCAGATGGGTCCCAACTGTCCCCAAGGGGAAAACAGATCCTGGCCCAGGAGTTGGCAGGGCTCATTGAGAGGGCTTTAAACTAGGTAAGAAGGGGAACGGGGAGGAAACAAAGCCTCTTGGAGGTGTGCCAGGGGGAACAGTGGCTAGTCTGGGGGAGAAGGCAAAGGCTCAGCTGAAGTGCATCTACACTAATGCACACAGCATGGGCAACAAGCAGGAGGAGCTGGAAGCCATTGTGCAGCACGCAGGCTATGACTTGGTTGCCATCACAGAAACGTGGTGGGACCACTCTCATGACTGGAGTGCTGCCATGTCTGGCTATAGACTCTTCAGAAGGGACAGGTAGCATGGAAGGGGTGGTGGAGCGGCTCTAAATATTAGAGAGTGTTTTGATGTCGTTGAACTTGAGGCTGGCAATGACAAGGTGGAGTCGCTATGGGTCAGGATCAGCGGAGAGGCCAACAAGGCAAGCATCCTGATGGGGGTCTGTTATAGACCACCAAACCAGGATGAAGGGGTGGACGAGGAGTTCTACAGACAGCTGACAGAGGTTGCGAAATCGTCAGTGCTTGTTCTCGTGGGGGACTTTAACTTCCCAGACATATCCTGGAAGCATAACACAGCCCAGAGAAAGCAGTCCAGGAGGTTTCTGGAGAGCGTGGAAGATAACTTCCTGACACAGCTGGTTGGTGAGCCTACCAGAGGAGGTGCCCCACTAGACCTTCCGTTCACTAACAGAGAAGGACTGGTGGGAGATGTGGTGGTTGGGGGCTGTCTTGGGCAGTGACCACGAAATGGTAGAGTTCTCGATACTTGGCGAAGTCAGGAAGGGGACCAGCAAAACCTCTGTCTTGGACTTCTGGAGGGCTGACTTTGAGCTGTTCAGGACGCTGGTTGGCAGAGTCCCTTGGGAGGTGGTTCTGAAGGACAGAGGAGCCCAGGAGGGCTGGGCGCTCTTCAAGAAAGAAATCCTAATGGCTCAGGAGCAGTCTGTCCCCACATGCCCAAAGACGAGCCAGCGCGGAAGAAGACCGGCCTGGCTGACCAGAGAGTTGTGGCTCGAGCTTAGGAGAAAAAAGAGGGTTTATGATCTTTGGAAAAGAGGGTGGGCCAGTCAAGGGGACTACAAGGATGTTGTGAGGCGGTGCAGGGACAAAATTAGAAAGGCCAAAGCTCATCTGGAGCTCAGTCTGCCTACTGCTGTTAAAGACAACAAAAAACGTTTTTATAAATACATCAATACAAAAAGGAGGACTAAGGAGAATCTCCACCCTTTACTGGATGCGGGGGGAAACTTAGTTACCAGAGATGAGGATAAAGCCGAGGTGCTTAACGCCTTCTTTGCCTCAGTCTTTAGCAGCAAAACCAGTTGCTCTCTGGACGCCCTGTACCCTGAGCTGGTGGAAGGGGATGGGGAGGAGAATGTGGCCACCACAATCCACAAGGAGATGGTTGGCGACCTGCTACAGCACTTGGATGTACGCAAGTCGATGGGGCCAGATGGGATCCACGCGAGGGTACTGCGGGAACTGGCGGAAGAGCTGGCCAAGCCGCTTTCCATCATTTATCGGCAGTCCTGGCTATCGGGGGAGGTCCCACTTGACTGGCAGATAGCAAACGTGGCGCCCATCTACAAGAAGGGCCGGAGGGTAGACCCGGGGAACTACAGGCCTGTTAGTTTAACATCAATGCCAGGGAAGCTCATGGAGCAGATTATCCTGGGCGTCATCATGCGGCAGTTGCAGGGCAAGCAGGCGATCAGGCCTAGTCAGCATGGGTTTATGAAGGGTAGGTCCTGCTTGACGAACCTGATCTCCTTCTATGACAAGGTGACACGCTTAGTGGATGAGGGAAAGGCTGTGGATGTGGTCTACCTTGACTTCAGTAAGGCATGTGACACCATTCCCCACAGCATTCTCCTCAGGAAACTGGCTGCCCATGGCTTGGACTGGCGCACGCTTCGTTGGGTTAAGAGCTGGCTGGATGGCCTGGCCCAGAGAGTTGTGGTGAATGGAGTCAAATCCAGTTGGAGGCCAGTCACTAGTGGAGTCCCCCAGGGCTCGGTACTGGGGCCAGTCCTCTTTAACATCTTCATCGATGATCTGGATGAGGGCATTGAGTGCCCCCTCAGTAAGTTTGCAGACGACACCAAGTTAGGTGTGTGTGTCGACCTGCTCGAGGGTAGGAAGGCTCTGCAGGAAGATCTGGATAGGCTGGACCAATGGGCCGAGGCTAACGGTATGAAGTTCAACAAGGCCAAGTGCCGGGTTCTGCACCTGGGGCACAACAATCCCAAACAGAGCTACAGGCTGGGAGATGTGTGGATAGAAAGCTGCCTGTCAGAGAAGGACCTGGGAGTTTTGGTTGACAGTCGGCTGAATATGAGCCAGCAGTGTGCTCAGGTGGCCAAGAAGGCCAACAGCATCCTGGCTTGCATAAGAAACAGTGTGGCCAGCAGGTCCAGGGATGTGATTGTCCTCGTGTACTCGGCTCTGGTGAGGCCTCACCTCAAGTACTGTGTTCAGTTTTGGGCCCCTCACTACAAGAAGGACATGGAGGTGCTTGAGCGAGTCCAGAGAAGGGCTACGAAGCTGGTGAAGGGTCTGGAGAACAAGTCTTATGAGGAGCGGCTGAGGGAGCTGGGACTGTTCAGCCTGGAGAAGAGGAGGCTCAGGGGTGACCTTATCGCACTCTACAGGTACCTGAAAGGAGGCTGTAGCGAGGTGGCGGTTGGTCTGTTCTCCCACGTGCCTGGTGACAGGACGAGGGGGAATGGGCTAAAGTTGCGCCAGGGGAGGTTTAGGTTGGATATTAGGAAGAACTTCTTTACAGAAAGGGTTGTTAGGCACTGGAATAGGCTGCCCAGGGAAGTGGTTGAGTCACCATCCCTGGAGGTCTTTAAAAGACGTTTAGATGTAGAGCTTAGGGATATGGTTTAGTGGATGATTTGTTAGTGTTAGGTGAGAGGTTGGACTCGGTGATCTTGTAGGTCTCTTCCAACCTAGACATTCTGTGATTCTGTGTGATTCTGTGAAAACCAGGCAAAAGAACCCATGGCAAATGCTTCTGAAACACCCCAGCTCAATTTAAGAGGGCTGCTTGAGTCCTGTAAGACTACACCTCAGCTTTGCTTCAGGAGAAGTGGATAGTCTATTAACTGTCATTGCTGCATCACAGGGCATAGCAGGTTTCAAAACACACCTAAAGTTTGGATGTGGAGTCACAGCCTGTATATTTCTGAGGTAGGATTGTCTAAGGATATAAATTACAGAGGCAAAGGATGTTGCTGGCTGAGCTCATCTACCTCCAGGTAATACCAAGAAATAACTGCACTCAGCATGCTGAGGGCCTGATGTGTAACAGGCACAGCGAGGGTGGGCTGTACTTTGTGCCACCCCAGCAGCAATCATGTAAAGTAAGTGTACAGTTCATTAGAAGTGCATGTGTGTGTCTTGGGAATAGCTTAAAGGCTGCTGAAACTGAGCCTGAGAGAGGCTGTGCTGCTACAGCTTGAAAAGGAATGATGCAAAATGGATGGGCAAACATCTATGAACAAAATATCACCATAGTAATGAGGGCTGCAGAGCCACCAAGGCAAACCTGAATCAGACTGCAGGAGTTGCTGTGGTTAGGAAACACATAAGCCTTTTGGAAATCATGTAAACTTTAGTAAGAAGCATTTGCTATGTAGTCTCCTTGTGTGAACATTAGTCATCTCAACCTGAGAGCTTTTTAATTTTTTTTCACAGCATCTTGGCATGAGAGAGGCTTCTGAGAGTTCACAGTGGCATCAAAAACAGCCTCAGAGTTCAGAATGAGATGAGTGCCAGCTCTGGCTGCTTGTGTGAAACATAAAAGCACCCTGTGGAAGGGTGGATGAAATCCCATTTAGGATCATCATGATGACTTTAATGAAGAGAATCTTCTACCTCCTGGCTCTTTCCAACCAAGCCCCCTCGTAACATCACATGGCAAAATCAGCCTTGCATTTCTATGCAGGGGCTAAGTTGTGAGCACGTATTGCCCTGTGTCTGCAGATGCCTGTGCTGCTTATGTGTTGTTTCTGTGGTGCTGACTGGAGACTGATGCATTTTGACAAGACGAGGCCCTTGCTTTAATGGCAAAGGGCCTAATTCTGTTTCGAAACCAAAATCTGTAGGCCCAAATATATGAGCTAACAAAGAATTGACCAATTCAGCTATATTTTTCAGCAAGGGATAAGTATTTGTATCCCTCTCCTTTTTTTTAGCATTTGCTTTGGTGCATAATACGTGTTCAAATTTAGCTCAAGGTGCCCAACATGTAAGTAGATTTACACGTAATTGTGGCTGTCTGCACCTGTAATCCTCTTTGCTAACTTGCATTGACTTCCATGGGATGCTTAAATTCCAAAGATTAACTAGGGAGATTTCAGCTCACAAAATCAATGACAGCTGCTGAAAGCCCCATTACCATAGAACCATGGAGTGGGTTGGGTTGGAAGGGACCTTAAAGCTTGCCTAATTCCAACCCCCTGCCATGGGCAGGGACACCTCCCATGAGACCAGGTAACTCAAAGCCCCATCCAATCTGGCTTGGTGTCATCTGCATACTTGCTGAGGGTGCACTCCATGGCACTGTCTGCATCACTGACCAAGATGTTCAACAGTGCTGGTCCCCATCATGACCCCTGAGGAACACCCTTCATTGCTGGTCTCCACCTGGACATTGAGCTGTTGACCACAACTCTGTGTGACCATCCAGCCAATTCCTTACCCACCGAGTGGTCCATCCAGAATATCCACGTCTCTTCAAGTTAGAGACAAAGATACCATGGGGAACAGTGTCAAATGCTTTGCACAAGTCCAGGTAGATGATGTTACTTACTCATCCCCTCCCCACCAATGCTGTAGCCCCATTGTAGAAGGCCACCAGATTCATCAGGCACAATCTGCTCTCAGTGAAGTCAGGTTGGCTGTCACCAATCACCTCCTTATTTTCCATATTCCATTAGACACTTCCTGGAATCCATTTTAAAAATGTCTGTGCTCTGTACTACACAAGCCCCTTTCAAAGAAGGGGCTCAGGTGCTCAAAGCATTTTTTTTTTTCTTTTCTGCCTGTCCTGTAGTATTCACTGTAGTTATCAAGTTTTACATAAGACGCGTTGAGTGGCTTCCATTGAACAGAGCTCTATGAAAACAGCTCCCGGATCACAATGTGTGAAAAGGAGACCAAGGAAGGATGGGCAGACTCTCATGCACATTATGTTTAAGGCTGCATCACCTTGGCAGCTTGCAGAAGAAGGGGCAGGGCCAAGGGAGAAACAGCCAGCAGAGAGGAGCAGCTCCTCGAGTCTTGGAAATCTGCAAGTGCTAGATCACTATAATTAAAGAGAGCCCAATAATTATGAAGATTATTTTAAGATTTTTGAAGCCTAAATGGGTTTTGATTATTATTTTTTTTTTTGGGGGGGTGACATTTATCTAGGTTCTTTGGGCTTTGTAAGGAATTAAATGGGGAGAAGTTTCAAAAATGAATAGAAGTTGGTGCACTCATCACACAAAGCGATATGGTGTAGGTTAAAATAAGTCTGATTTTCTAAAAGGTATTTTACAGTACTTTAAAAATACCTCCAGAAATGTTTACAGTTGTCTAAAATTGAAGACAGCCATAATCATTTGTGCAAAAACCAAGATGGAAAAATCTACTACGTGGTCTGGAAGTTTTACTCGATCAGTGCCTGGCTTGGAGGTGAGAAGAGCTGCAATGCCAGCACACATTTTAGTGGAGTTAAATTCAAGGTAGGGGTGTGTCATGGGTGAAGCAGCCACAAACCATTGCATTAGTTGCAACTGAAATAATTTTGTGTACCTTGTAAAGCTGTTATCATAGACGGGCAGATCGCACTCCGGGTTTTCCAGTTCATCACAGGCAATTGTAAATCCATCATCTAGGATTGCCAATAAAGGATGGGCTGTGTCCTCATTAAGACAGAAGTAGGTGCCTGCAAGCGAGAAGAATGTTTGAGAACTCCAGCAACTCCTTAAGGCATTATGGTTTGCAGCAAGGGTGTGGAGGAAATGTTAGGATCCACAGAAAGATAAACAGCATTCTGGAAGGAATCTGGCTGACACTGAGAGGACGAGGTTGTCCATTTTGAGATTTTTCTAATAAATGGGTGTTAAATGAGCAACTTACAGCTTATCACTGTTCAGTTAGAGCCTTGTGAAAAGCAGAAAATGGGCCTTAGCCTACTTTTAAATCTGGCCAAGGCTCAAAGCTGCAGGCATTTCACAGGAAGCAGCTATTCAAAGATGACAGCTCCTTCCTGCAACAGACTGTCCAATTCCGACATCTTCCTCAGAACTGAAGTGATGTATTTTTAATCACTGAAAGGAGAAGGGAGAGGTTTAAAGCCCTCTCCATGGCACCACTCTTCCATGTAAACGCTGGGCACACCAAAGAGGAGGGATGACTACAAAAGTGCCACACGCAGCACCCCAGTGTGGGGCTCATTTCCCTGGGGTCACCCAGTTCAGCCTCTCCCATCCACCTGTCCTCATGGAGCGTGGGCTGGATGTGACTGATGCTAGCAGCCCTCTGAGAGCCTTCCCCAGCAGGGGACTGCTGCGAAAGCTGCTACAATGCCCCCAGCAGTGCATGCCCCCCTCTGTCCAGGAGTTGTGAGGCCTGGGAGAGAGCTGCCTGCCCAACGCAGCAAGCACCCCTCGTGCTTCAGCAGCTCCTCCTCAGAGCAGCTGTCAGAGAGGCAGGTTGGCTAAGCCAGCCCGAGATGTAAGCACTTCTGCCTTGCCACCTTTGGAGACGTCATGAAGCAGGACTGACACGGTGCTCAGCTGAGAGGCACCGGCATCACGGCTGCTGTTGGTAGTTCGTGTTTGTGCATCAGCCCCAGCAAGGAGGAACCAAAGGTCATTCCCAGCACTGGAGGTGAGCGCTTGCAGCTGACAGAACAATTTGCATCTGCTGTTTACATAATGTAGGCTCTGAGAAGATAAATCTCTCAGTGCTAATCCCAAATTAAATCATTATAATCAAAGTGCAGTTACTTCAAAGCAAATACAACGCAAACAATGACAGCACAATTATAGGCATGTGCTGCTGAAAACAAACATATGTTGTGCTAGCAAAAACGGTAATCTCAAATATTGAGTTTGATTTAAGTAGCTGAAATAGACACAAACAATAGTCACTCAACCAGTCCTCCTCTCTGGGGATGTAAGAGTGACTGTTTCCTTTCTGGGCTGTCACCAATGTGTAGCAGACAGATGTGTAACTGAAAGGCAGCCAGAGCTCTGTTAAAGCCTGTTCAGGGACTAATGCCTTGTATGGCTGTGTGGTCAGAGTGCTGAATAAACAAAATTTGCAAATCTCTCACACGAGGTAAGTGCAGAAGAGAGACAGGTAAGGTGTGAGTGCATTTGTGAGTGACACGGGAGGTTTGAGACATCCCAGTGAATTTGCATCATCATTACAGCAGTATTAAAGATGAAAATGGGTGTCTGTAATTATAAGACACTAAAATGAGCTCTGATTAGAGGCTGGGAGGTGAAAGGGCTTCCAACTTCCCCTTGGAATAGAATCTTAATGCTTGTCAAGTGGGGCACTAAGAGCAGAGAGGATAATACAGTACTGTGCCAGTTACCAGAAACCAAAACTTCCAGCTGAAAGCTGGACCACCTTTCTCCAGCAAATAAAGAAATCAGCCTTCAGAGCTTCCCCCAGCCAAGCAGGAGATGTGCTAATATAGACACAGGAAGGTTTCACATACCCACATTACTCTGGAAAGTGCTGACTGCCTCAGTTATACCTTCCAGCAGCAGCATTCAAGGTAATCTCTGAAGTAAACTGAAATCACACCTCAGCTGTCTTCCCTGGTGTGTCAGTACTTGGCAAGCTGGTGATACCTGGGGGTACTGGGCTGATCTAGTCCTTTATAATGTTTAGAAATTAGAAATTTTCAAGTCTCAAATGAACTGGGCAAAAAAATGTTTTTGAATAACAGAGCTTAAGCAATGTGCTTATTGTTACAAAAAGACTTTTTTCATTTCTAAAATGTTACCAGATGCGTAATTAGATGTAAGAGATTAGGACCTGATCCAGACACCGTTGAAGCCAGCGGGAAGCTTTCTGTTGGGATAACAGATGCTATGGCAAGCTGCAGGAGTTTTCCAAGCTGTACAGTACCTGTGGTGTGTATCAGGACAGGTTCACTTCTTTCACTGGAACCACCCAGGTTTAAGGCTCTAACACAGATGCGATAGCTTTGTATTGGCTGGAGGTGAATTAGGACTTCACAGTTAGGAATCCCAACAATAGATCTATAGAAAATAAATCCAAAGAAAATGATAGGGTAGAGAACAAAGGTGAGCCTTTGAGATTATTTTTCTGAACAACAGAGAAGAAATTACATGATCAGCTTCTTTTATAACCCTTCAACAAGATTTCAGCTTTTCCAGTATGAGTTGCCAGAGGAAAGAGAGACTCTGAGATTTTTACATTTGTTTCTATGCTTTTCCCCATGCCCTGTATATTCATTTTCCATTAACAATTATACAATTAAGTTTACTGAAGTAAATGTTTATAAAGGTGAATTCCTACAAAAGTAAAACAAATTTTAAGTTTGCTTCTTGTAAGTTGTCACATCCAGTTCCTCATAGAAGTTGCTGCCAAAACAGAGGATAGGGAGAAAATATTATCTCATTTGACTGCTCGCAAGTAGGCACCATAACTTGAATTTTTATATTTAAGCTTCATATGGAAAGATATTTCTGCAACTCTAAAATGGGAAATGTCCTTAAACCATTTCCAGCAGAGAGTAAAATTGAAAAAATACCACAGGCTGTTCACGGATAGTGTGCAAACACAGAAATCAAATTATTTTAAATAATTTGTTATGAAATATTCACACAACCATCACTTACAATTGCATCTAATTATTTAAATTCCATTTAAATTTCCCATATACTTAACAGTTCATGGATGAACTAACACATACAGATGGTTTTTCAGGGAGAGGGTGAATATTTCAATGCCATTGTAACAGAGCTAGACTTTTGTGATAGGATTTTATGATTTTATATACTTCTTCCTTTTGGCTGGGCTAAGTCATAGTGGAAAAAGGAAGAAGAGATTCACAGAGGTATTCTTTCACCATATGCTGAGATACTGAAATGCAGAGCTAACCCAGCTGCTTATTCTTTTCAGTGCCTCTCTGGAACCTCTATAGCCAAGTAGTTTGGGGCTGACTTTAGTCCAATAATTTTTTTAAGAATCAAAAGCTTGAATACGTGTGCCTGATCCTGTTACTGATAATGTCAGTATGGGTATTTCCTAATCACAACCGAGATTTTCTACCCCCTACCCCAGGCAAATCGAATCATGGGCTACTAAATGCTTCCTGTGGCACGATTAATTTCTTCAGCCCTGTATGGTCCACAGTTCCCCAGAGGTTGTTCTGCACATCCTTGGGCTTGCACTTTTCTGAACACATTGTCTTATGCTTTTGACCAAAGGGTCCTTAGTGCTACCTTGTATCACATGACTTTAAATGGTTTCATCTCTACAGGTTGTGAACTCGATAGAATAGTAACTCACTCAGTAATAGTGTCATCATTTTCTTCATCTGTCAGCTTGGACAATTCGACCATGTAGGAATCAACGGGGTTAATGTCTCTAGATTCCCAGCACACCAGTGCTGCATTTTCACAGGTTCGTATCTTTTTACTCTTAATTATAGGTGGTGAAGGAGCTAA
Organism: Nettapus auritus; assembly: GCA_011076525.1. Lineage (NCBI taxonomy): Eukaryota > Metazoa > Chordata > Aves > Anseriformes > Anatidae > Nettapus > Nettapus auritus. Next base: position 11,506,993 of record CM021774.1, read on the forward strand.
AAAGTAGGGAAAAGAGCAGTTCTAAGAAATTGCTTGAAAATGTTTGCAACAAGCATGCTTGAAAGATTTTTAAAACATAGAGCAAAGTTGTTTACTCAATATTATATGGTTAAAGAAATATGCTTCCCCAATGGACAATGAACAGCAGGCAGGGTGTTTAACAGTACTATTCAAAAACTTCATTTGGATTATAAAGGTTCCAAGATAATTAGTCAGAAAAGGGATGTATAGCCTGTCTTTATGCATGCTCATTCTCTTTCTGTCATTGTTTTTATCTTTGCCATAAAATTTCATCCCTTCTGTGCTCTAAGATGTCAGAGATCTCTGAAATGAGTGCTTCAAGGTCTCACTCTGACCTGCATTACTGATATAAAGTCCAGAGACTACCGTGAATTTCACTATGAAGATCCCATAGTCATATGAGCAAAATACATTTACCTGTTACATAAACAGCTCGTTCACTTGGTGGACTGATGCCAGAAGCATTTAAAGCACTGACCCAAAACTCATATTGTGTATTTGGCAACAGATTAGTAATGGTGCAGTAAGTTTCTTTGACTTTTAGCATATGCTCTGAAATGGAAAAAAAACAAAGTATTTAGTGTCATTATACAGTTACCCGCCCTTCCCCAAGGCCTCCTCAAATAATGGGAGTTGCAGTTTGTTGTTTTGTGTGATGAGTTCAAGAGCTCCTTTGCTCCCTACCCTTTTATTAGGCTGCTTCACCATGCCTTCCTCTAAGAAGTTAAATTGGAAAATGCATCAGCTTCTGTAGGAGCAACATCACTCAGAAAAAATAAAACAAAACAAAACAAAAATACAAAACAACAACAAAACAAAACAAAAACAGAAAGGTAGGTCAACCACCCATCACTGATTTTTTTTTTTAAAGACCCTGCACGTTACCACTCTGCGGATGCTATCCATTCAGCTCTCCCCAGCAGTGGGACAAGAGCTGAAGCAATTTCAATACTATTTTTTCATTCTTTGTTTTATAAGATTTGTACAGTTCTGTTTTTCTTTCTGAACTGGCCATTTGGCACCATATAGGCTTCCGCTTAAGTCTGAGAAGCGTCTGGTTGTTTGCAGTAAAGGTTCTGAAACATTACTATTAGCAAATGCAGTTTTATCATAAAGCTGAGACATTTTAGAATGGTTCTGTGGTTCTTTTTTTGGGTGTGTGAGTGTTGGGAAGTTTCAACCTATTATTAGCACTGAGATAAACTGTAAAATGACTGTGGGGGTTTAAGTGGGCGTGCCGATAATAGGATGATTTGCTTTCTAAAAATATCGTGCTTTGCAGTGGATGCGGTATATGTGTGTCTGCTGCAGTGTCTGCCCCTCAGGAAAGGAAATGCTTCTATTGAGACCTGACTGCATCCACTGCCCCCCTTCCCACTCCTGCTGTCCCAGCTCCTGTCTGTGCTCCTTCGATGGGTCCTGATGCAGCTGGCAGCACGACAGACCTGGCAGGGAAAGTGTAACAAAGCTGGAAGCAGGAGCTCTGGTGGCACATATGACGTTTTGGTGGCAGACAGAGTAGCTGCTGAAGGTGCACTGATTGCCACAGCAAGGTCCAGAGGCACTTTGGAACAAGCTGTTTTTGCCAGTGGGGACCAAGGTTTTCCCCTTGGGTCTCAGCCTCCTTTACCTGCTTGCTCGTCACTGTGCCTCTCATTGCTCACTGGTTTGTAGCACAGCTGGTAGCACTCAACAGTGTCATCTGAGAAGAGGCCCCAGCAAACTCTCAGTGAGGTGCCAGTCGCTGCGTTGGGGGCCTGGGGATTGATCACAGGGGCACAAGGAGCTGCAGAGGGGAAAACAGATCAGTTTTTGAATGTATAAGAAGCATGATCTGTTGTTTGCAGTCAAACACTTCTCCTCCCACAAAAGCATAAACACAAAGCCTAGGCACTGAGTGGAGTCATGTTCGTCTCACATGGAGAAGAGTTAGGAGCTGACCCAGTAAATAGCTGGAGATGATAATCAGGTCTCTGGTGTATGAACTCATCTTGCTTCAAATCAAAATCAAAACAACAAAATAACATAAACCTCAGCTCACTCCTTCACTATAAACTTCACCACCCCTGTCTCTGAGAGCTGCTGTTCCCCAGCCAGCTAGTATAGCCCTGCAAGAGCAGCAGCCAACAGGCACTGCACCCCTGGGGGCCAGCTCTGCTGCTGAAGATCCTCTGGAGGAAAGACAAATGGGAAGCTGTCCAACAGAGGGTCAGCAGCACAACTGAGCAAGTGGCAAATGCTATTTTACTTTAAAAAAACACAGTGTATAGGCAGGAAAAATGCATATTGTCTGATTATTTCTGACTATTTGTGGTGTGCCATAAAACGTTTACTCTCTCAAGTTTTCATTTTTTCTTTTAATCATTAGGAATTTGTTTGGGTTTTGCTCTGTTTCCTGTGGGTGACAGGAAAACATTTACTAAATAGCAGAGGAACAAAGCACTGAAATCTAGTTATTGAGAGAAGCTGAAGAGATTGTTTAATTGGTACTGTTCTGGTATCCCTCTCTGCTTTATTCAAGTAACTACAAAGACAAGCTATCCCCAGCTCAGCATGACTGACCCTTCATCAAAAAGGTGGGTGGCTTTGTGAGTCTTCTAGGAAATCATCCAGCAATAGCAGGGAACTAGAAAGTTCTGGTAATTTTATACTAAAAACAAGTGAGAAAAAATACAGAAATAGCTTCCAGAGTCTCTGCATATATAGGCAAACTAAAAATATCTAGAGGGCAGGCTAGGGAGAAGCTAACTCTGCCTTTGCAGTTCTCCTTTAAAAGAAGTGATGGACTTCTGTTTAATACATATACTTAATTGAATGTAAATAGGTCTTAAATAATAATCACGTAGGAAGAGTACCTGGAATAGTATTAATGGAGTTCATTAGTTGTTCAACTTCTGAGAAATCTATCTTGCGTTCTTCAAAGTCTGGCAGTGTTGAAAGCTCTAAATCCACTTCTTTCTTTAAGAATTCTTCCAGTCTATAATCGTAAAAAAAAAAAAATAATAATAATAATAATAATAAAAAAAGTCTAATTGGGAGAACCATGGTCTTGGAGATATCATTCTGTGATATCTATTGTTTAGAAGAAAAGAACAGCAAGCTCTAAATTAGCAGCTGTTTCCTTAAAACAATGTTTCCATAGCTGTTTAAAGCTCAGCCTTCCCATGCCCTTTGCTTGAGTGTGTGGCCACATCAGATCAGTGTCCAAGATGCCAAACGCAAGCAGCTGGATGCAGATGGGACTGAGGGACCGTGCTGTGTGTGGCCTGTGCTGCCACGGAGCAGGTGAGTGAGATTTCCCCTAGTGCCCCTCTGCAGGACTCAAGCCATTAGCTCCTTGACTTTCATCTCATTTTTTAGAATCAATGACTCTGTTACTAATTCAGGATCTCATGGGTTTAGGCATTGTAACTTTGAAGTAAAGGAGTATCTTTTCTGTATGTATGTTTTCAAAATGGATGCCAATCAATTTAAATATATATATATAGCAAATTATGTAGTCTTGCTTAAGATTTCTTCCAACTGCTTCAGCATCTTTCATGATCTGCCTTGAGCACTCACAGCTTGACTTTCTACCTCTCTATATTAATGCATAAATTAGCTTGTTAGTAATCTTTTTAGGGAGATTGGTTTTAGGTAGATTTGTATCCAGAGCCCTTCTTTCAAGATCTTTAGGAATCCTGTTTTTCAGTCATTGAAATTGGTTCCTTATGACTCAGGCATAAAGCGGTGATTTATTCATGCTCTAACTCTCCTTCTGAGTTTTTTTGAAATTGGCTCAAAACTAGTTTTGAGTGTTGAACTTCCTAGAGCAACTTCACTTGCAGCAGTTTAGACAAGAAATACTAAAGGTTTCCGTAGCTCTTGTAGCTTAGGTAAAATCTGAGTGCCTGAACGGAATATAGAACATGCAAATGTCTACAGTAACAGCTCCAATTAGCAGGAAGAAATGTGACACAACATCCCAAACTGTGATACTACCTGTCAACCATGGTTACTGCTGCCTGTAGAAAAAAAGAGAGTGTGTGTTAAAGACAGAGAAGATATATTTCTTGCATCAGGCCAGAGAAGACTACATAGTGCTGCTGGCCTGTCTTATATGTCCCAAATGCAGCCCTTAGGGTGAGCTAATTGGCTCTTACACAGCTCTAGGAGCAAAGCTTTATGTAACAGCCCAGTCAAATGGACAGGTTGTGGGGCATTTACAGTAAGGCAACATGCAGCATCAGGCAGGGAGCAGCATCTGCCCAGCTAGGCTCTAGAATCTTTCCTTCCTCAATCGTCTAACACTGAAAGCCTACAATGGTTGGTGAAAATAACTTTGTGAACGTTGTCTGTATTGGAGGTAGTCTGAGTATCGCTACCATAATTTACTCAGCCAAGGGCCACACTGGGGACATCCCAAGAGACCAAAGGCCAGCACTGCTGTGCAGTCAGTGCAGCAATTTCTCTTGAAGACAGCCATACAGCCCCTGGAGGACCTAAGCAGCTGAGAGCTCATGAGCAAGAATTATTCACCGCTTGGTGCTATGCTGGGGAGAGGAGCCTCACGCCCACCCCCAAAAGATTGGAACAGTGGTTATATGGATCATGTAGAACTGTTTACGAGATAAGGAGAAAATGAGGTTATTCCTAGAGATGCAGAGGAATGGAAAAGTCAGCTCATGATAAGAGTTCATCAGGTTGGGCTGCCCCTGCAAGTCATTCCATTGGAATGGACAAGAGGTATTTGAGAGCTTTGTTTACTGTCCAGTTCAGAAGTTGCTGTAACTGTGCTATAGAAATACTCCCACTCACACAAGTTACAGGACAGCTCACATTAGAGCAATCATTCATCAGCAGTGATTTTTTTTTTTTTTTTTTTTTTTTTTCCCTATTCTTTTTCTACCTGCTAAGAGAAATAGCTCTCGACACCTCCTCAACAGTGGGATTCATCCATCACTTTGCAGGAGCTCATAATGTATTTAGTTTGGAGCCTCCTGTTCAGCTGAGCTGTCCAACGAAATGAGCAAGGAAAAGAAACATCTTCCAAAGTGGAAGCATCAGCCTGCTTCCTGTGAGCCCAAGACAGAGCAAGGGAGCTGAGCCTGCGTGGGGCGATGAACACTGCTAAGTGTTTCCAGAGTTTCCTGAGGCAAGTTTTTTAGAGCTATCTTCTCTCCACACCCCAGCAAGACTCATAAATCATTGCATATCCGAATGACAGATTTCTGCTGCTGCTGTACTTCAGCCACATCGTGTTGCCCCACCAAGTCAATGCCCCCATGCCAAGCACCTAGAGCAGTGACAGCATGCAGACTGGGAACCACAAATACTCTCTAGCAATAAAGTTGCTGTAGACTACCTGCAAGCAGCAAAAACCATTTAGAAGGGGCCTTGACAATCAAAGCTCTTTACCTTCATAAAATTGGTTTTGTCATTTTCCAGGTAAAGCTCCTGGGTTGTGTCTGTCAGCTCCTTACAGGTGTCAAGATGTTCCCCACAACTGACGAGCTGCCCATATAATGCTTCCAGCTTCTGCCTCTTCTCTTCCCCCAGAGCTTCCAACTGTTCTTCGTACTTCTGAGCAAGCACTTGCACTGCATCGTTGTAATGCACCTCGAAGTTCTGCTCCTGCCTCCCAAAATTCTCCTGCAAGGCATTTGGGGTTTTGTTCCTCGGCATCAGACCTGATCGTAACTCAGCCAATGAAAAATGTTTCTCAGGCCTGCCTAAAATTCTCCTTGACAGTGATGCAATGCCAGTACACAGAAGACGTTATGTGACTAACTTGCAGTTTTGATGTTCATTCTAATATTTCTCCCCCACTGAGGCACAAGAATGTGTCAGATTTGGTTCCAGACATAACAAGAGCATCAGAAATTATAATAAAAACAGTGATGCAAAGCAACTGTCTCCAACCTAAGCCCAGGGAGCACAACTTGGGCTAGATCCTAGCCATAATCTCCCCAGTATTTCTACCTACACAATCAAGCAAATCTTTCCACTAAAGAAACCATGGCAACCCAGTGGGATCCATGGATTCACCGTGGAGGAGCTGAGGAATTAATGCTGGTTTCTTCACTTGCTGCTGGAGAAAGCATTAGGAAGGAAGATTTAAGGAGCAGGCAAGGCTTTATTGTCAGCTGCTGCCCACTGCTCAGGCACCGATGTCCTTCTGTGCCACATGCAGCAGAGAAAAGACAGTAGGTGCCTTGAGTTATGGCTTCAATCTGACTTGCTACCAGCTGGACCCCTTCCCCCAGGGCCAAGTTGACATGAGCCAAGCAGGAGCACAACCCCTGAAGTGCTGTATCTCGAAGCAGCTGGTCCAAGGGTTTGTATCTGTAAATGAAACCGAGTGAGCACAGAGGGTACACTGTGGATGGATTAGCTAGATCACAGGTCCTTGGCCACTTAAAACTAAGATAACCTGGGTGGGTATGGCTTTATTTCTGAATGCAAGTTTTGTGCAAAGGTTTAATGTGGTTTTACCAGCTCACTTAACCAATTGGGATGAATTTTCCTGAGTACCTCAGTCTAGGCAAACCCCAAGATAACTCTGAGTTCTGCTACTGTAATTACTTACCCCATTAACAACTGAATACTATGACTGTCAAAACAGTTCACACCCCAGTACCAAGGTGTTAGCCCAAGGAGAAATGCCTTACCTCTACAGTGATGAAGATTTCCTCCAAGTGGCTGGCAAAGTTTTCCATCTGAGCAATCTGTTCTTCCAATTTGCACATGTTTTTATGAATCTCCTCCTACCAGAAAAACCCAGCATGAGTCTCAGCATGTCCAAACACTGAGGCACCACAGCACACTTGTACTATTCTTACCTTCTCGCTTTCCACGGCATTGGAGAGCTGAGCCACCTCATGATCCCTGTGCTCACCAAACAGTTTGTCAAAGGCTCGGATTGGCATCTTGCAGGTAGAGCAGAAAACATCTGCCGTTTCCTCCTCCTCACTGACAGCCTGGCTGCTCCGCTCATCTGACATGCCACCACTGCTAAGCACTTCTCTGGACCACGTGTGGCTCTCAGTGTCATCCTCTGCTCTGGCTTTGCTCTGATCTTCATCTTGAGAAGCCTCACTAGGAAGTCCCTGTTGCTTGGTACTTTGATCTTTCACTGGAGAGCTGCTTTTTGATGCACTGTATACAGAGCCTTGTGATCCTGCTTTTTGTGTGTGAGCTGGTGGCCATCTTCTGTCCACCATCTCCAGATGTCCTCCAAGAAGCTCAAGCTCTTTTTCTTTATCCTCATCAAGTCCGTACATCTTGGCCAGCTCTGCAACCTCCTTTTCCAAGTCATATCCAGCTTCTTGTGAGTGCTGATTTTTTTCACTGCTCAGTGCAGGTTCCTTTCTGCTATTCCCCTGAGATCTGTCTGCTTGACGAGATGGCTCCTCGGGAAAGATATCAAACCTTTCCTTTGATCCATAAAGATCCATGTGATAAAATATCAAGCCTTCAGCCTCAGTCTCACTAGAATCTGCAATTGGTGGGGAACCTGACTGACCAGGCAGCTGGCCACTAGTTTCATACCGTCTTGCACTGCCAGATCTGGCTGACATCGATATCCTCAGTGAGGCTTTTGAGATGCCAAGTCTCAGTCCTGCAAACGAAAAGAAAGATCCTTAGCTAAGTACTTTGATTTCAAGGATGAGTTTTTCTTACTTAAAAATGTATAGATGTATTAGGTTTGTCTGAGGACTGCTCAGGTCCTGGAAGTATTCATGGGAAAAACCAAAGCATAATTTCCTAACAGGATGCTTGGCTTTTCTTGCCTCTGTGTCTTTGGTGTGTATCCTGTGTTTTCTGAGTGGCTCATCTGTGACCCTGACATCTGATTTCCTAACTGCGGAGCAGTCCTGTCTTCAGCTCAACACTGTGACTGTGCTTCAGGTGTCTTGTGCAGTTCACCCTTCTGTTCACCCTTCAGCTGCTGGCAAGCACTGTCTCTGCACTGTCACTCATGCATCCTGAAGGAAGCCCTCTCTTGTCACCATTGTGATACATTAGCAAATGACCTGAGAAATCCCATTCTAGATTTTTCAAGTGATCATTCTTGAAACTGAAACTTGATGTTTCTTTTAACTTTACTCTGACTCCAGGTCTCCAAACCTTTCTACAAAACAGGGACACATACTGCCCTTTGGGGGTTCGCAAGTGTTGTGAAAATATTTTTTTTAACATAAATGAAGATCGCAAGAAAAGATCAGTGATGATCCCCATGATAAAGCATAGAGTTACTAGGAAGCAAGGCAGGCCATTGACCCTTGAATTGAGGGAAGTTTGCTCTGACCCGGAGCTTGCACACTTTATCCATCTCGTGCAACGTGGGAGGTGTGAAAAGAGCACGTGGATGTGAAATGCAAAGCTGTATGATAAAGCAGATGCATGTGGGACAACATTAAAGGTACGCAGGCAATCTTGATGCTGACTCCCCAAGCCCACTCCTTCCCACCCTCCTGCTATTAATAACAGCACATGAAATAATGCTAGTACAGGGAGACCACCTGGTGCTCTGTCAGAGCCGCAGTGTTCCCACAGCCCTCCACTGCTCAACAAAATCGTGGGTACAAAACTGCTCAGGTCCATTCTAGCAATTTGCTACTACAATCAACAGAGTTCATGGAAATGTTTCAGCCAAATATTAAGGAATCTATAGTTACATCTATTTCTAACTCAGCGAAATGGATAAAAGCTTTGAAACCACTTTCTCACAGAAAATAAAAAACACAGAAGTTCAGTCACTCAACAAGGTTATCAGAGCTTCTGCAAAAGCTTTCACATAAGCTTTGTTTTCAAACTACCTTTCACAGTCTGTATAGTTTCAAGCACTCTGTATCACCTCAAATTTATTTGATCAATATATTGTTGATATTCTTGAGGATTACTTAGCTAAAAAAGTCAACACATTCAGCAACTTATTAGAAAGCAACTTTTTGAACCAGTGAAAAATGCTAAGAATCTTCTCACTCTCCAGTTTGATATCAATGACTGAAAACAGTCCAGCCTCCTGGGGCTGTAAGAAAGCACACAAAGAAGTTCACCGTTGTCTTCTAGCACTGCAAACGTGAATGTGAATTCTAGAGCTAGCAATATCTTATTGGAGAAAAACACTGAAGTTATGCAGAAATACTATTTATGGTAAAGGTGATAAAATAAATCATGCAAATTCTAACATATTAAACAGAAAATGTCTTGAAACATACCAGAAAATGTTGTCTGGCTCCCCGAAAGACTTTTTTCCCCATAATTATAACAATAAGGCTTCCCTTAGAAGCTACTACTAACTAGAAAAGTGAATTAACAAATATTTTTCCTACCAAAACGAAATTAAATTACATAAATTAGAATGAGCATAATTAAGCTTGTCTGGAACCCTGCTGCCTAAATAAGATTTTCAGATTATGTGTTTGCTCAGTTTACAGAGACAGATACAATTACAGTGAAGAATGTTTAAGTCCGTCACCGTCAATTATCAGAAATATACAGCAAGCAATGTTACTACCTAAAAACTTGCCTTCTATCTTAAGACGTCATAAATTCTTCTAGCTCAGATGACATCAAACTTCACATTTATTTCCCCTAGTAAAAATTAATTCACACAAACGCAATTCCCTGCCACTTTCCTATGACTGCAGTTGGAAGACTTACTGCAGTAACTCTAGACCGCCTCTTTCCTCAGATAGGGACATGCCAGCAATGAGCAATGGCACAAATATAGATGTGCCCTGGCTGTCCTTCAGCTGCATGCTACTTGAGTGTCACCAGGATGAATGTCATCTACTGAGAAAAAGCTCCGAAGGTTCCGTGTGATTCCTGGACCTGGAGTACTTGGAACATTTGTACACACTCCTTGCTAAAGCCAGAGCACCCTCTCAGTTTCTGAGCTGGTATTAATAAACCCAGCAGAGTGCAGTCACTGACTCTAGATGTGATTTCCAAGGCTGTGGTTCTAGGCAGGTTATCTTGTGTCAGATACACAGACTGTGCACTCTGCACAAACCAACTCAGACAGATGCATACAGCATTGCTGAACAGTTAAATCTGTGTGCTACTCTTTGCAAAAGTCTGTATTAAATGAGTAGAAACTTTACTACTGATTCGAGTTGTAATCAAGATCGGATTCTAGAAAACATATCTAAGAAAATCTAAAAACCACCAGAATTTAGAAAAACAGAGAAATCCTAGTGTTCCATACACTTGCACATGTACATCATCCAAACTCCATATGTGTATGCTGGACCTTTGTAAAGCTATTTATAGTGAAGAAAATGGCTAATGGCCAAGCCAGGGGAGGGTTTTCACAGGAACGTAACACTCCAGTCTGTGCTCAGTAGCGGTTCACCCAATAAAAAATACGATATATTATTACTGATTATTGTGATTACTGCAATTACTTGAGCTCTATGTACCCACTGCAATCCACAACCCTTTCAGTTGTCCAGAATACAAATACTTCTGCTTGTGAACTTGCTGGAGAGCTAACCTTGCTGGCAGATTTTTAAGTGTGTTTGAGAACATTGCAGTGTATACATCTTGAGCTCAGGAGACAGTGCAATAGGAAATGTCTATTGCATCTTGACACAGCTCTGTGTTTTCCTCCATTCCAATTAAACTTGGTGTCATTTCCTCACATTTCTAGCCGTGCCATTGTTTGCTGTTTCAGAAAGGAATTACAAGTTAATTATCCATGTAGTCATGATCTCATTACTGCTGACAGTGCCTCTATCATCTGTGAGATCAGAGCAGAAATGATGTTTTCACGTAACTGATGTTGCCTTTGCAGGAATGTTAACATTTATGCTGTCAGACAGATTTTATTAATTTTTTAGATGGGAACTTATTTATGCCTCTGTGCTGTTAATCTACAAAATCTCACAGGCCTTCATCTTTTGAAAAATTAGTACTGTCAGCTTTACTTCCAAAGACTAGAACATAGCATTTTGTTTACCGTAAATTAAATTCAGCCTTGCACGCAATGCCAAAATGAGAGAGATGTGCTAGACAAAAAAACACTTCACTTCCCGCTCCCCTCAGAGGCCTGCAGGTCCTTTCAAGGGGCCTTCTTGGAGCAGGCTGACACATGCCGCCATCCTCCTAAAGTCATTCAACTGCCAATTAAGGGTGGGATTTTTGCGAGGCTGAGGAGCAATCCTCTACAGGAGCTGGCTTCATTTGGCACTCCAGTATCGGGGGACCATCTTTTGGGACTGGATTTAGAAAAAGCCCCAGAACTGCTGGCCTGCGCAGGAGCAGGGAGCCCGCCCAGGGCAGCATCAGTGCAGGGGGGCGGTATTTTAAATAATAATAAATATTTAATAAAAATAATAGAGTAGTCAGAGCATTGGAACGGGTTGCCCAGGGAGATGGTGGAGTCACCATCTCTGGTGGTGTTCAAGGAAAGGTTGGACATGGTGCTTAGGGACATGGTTTAGTGGGCAATATTGACAGTAGGGGGACAGTTGGACATGATAATCTTGGAAGTTCTTTTCCATCCTTAGCGATTCTGGGTGTTTTTTTCCACACACCACGCCTTCACACACACCTATCCTTCAACCCTCACTCCCCTGCCCTTCCCGAGCCATTATTTATTTATTTCCATTCATCCGCTCGCCCCGCCCACCATGGTGGAGGCCCCGCCCACCCCGGTGGAGGCCCCGCCCACCCCCGTAGTCCACGCCCCCTCGCGGCGCCCCGCCAATGGGAGCGGCTCTCTGCGCACCGCCCCTGGTTAAGGCGGCGGGGGCCGGGCTCCGGACAGCCCCGCGGCGCCATGGCGGAGCCGGCGGCGGACAGCCTGGAGGGCTGGGTGGCCGTGCGCGACACCGCGTTCGTCCCGCCCCAGCCGCCGCCGCGGCTCCGCTTCCTGGTGGGCTGGAACGCGGCGGAGGACGCGTTCGCCGTCACCTGCCACGGCCGGCCGGAAGCGTCGGAGGAAGCCCCGCGGAGCTGGGCCGGGCTCTTCTCGGCGCCGGCCCTGCGCGGCGTCCACCGGCAGCTGGCGGCCGTGTGCCCGCGCCTGGAGCCCGCCTTCCCCGCCCTGCCCCGCTCCGCCGGAGGGCTCTGGGCCGTGCTGTTCCCCGGCGGCTCTCCGGGGCCGGGCGAGGCGGAGGCGCAGGAGCTGTGCCGGGAGCTGGAGCGTTACCTGGGCTGGGCCCTGGAGCTGTGCGGCGGCGGCGTGCTGCTGGACGCCCTCTTCGCCGCCGAGCGGCCCCGCGACGAGGAGTACTTCGAGAGCCTCCGCGAGCTCCGCGGGAGGGCCCTGCGAGGGCACCTGGCCCGGGCCACGGAGGCCCTGCGGCGGGTACGGGACCCCGGGGGAGGGAAGGGGATTGGGGCTGCGAGGCTCGCCGGTGCTCGTACCCCGGTGGTGGAGCCTTGGGGTCGGGCGTGGTGCTCGGCTGCAGGAGCTTTGGGTGCTCCGGCTCACGTTGGGGTGGTGGGAGGGAGAGAGGGGGTGTCTGTAATGTCGTCCTGCCCAGCGCTCGGCTGAGTGCTTACACCAACACTTCTGGTGCCCAGGAACCACTAAGGCAGTGCTCCCAAGTACAGCGTCCTCACCCTGTGCAAGCCTGGCTTTATTAAGTGGGGAATAACCCAGCTTGGCCGGCGGTGAGTGGAAGACGTTGGAGGCTTGCTTAAGCTGCAAGTGCTCCGATAAAAACATGTTGCTAAAAATATCCAGCGGTGTTGTGCACCAAGTGGAACAACAACCAGAAGTGAAAGTACAATCATGACATAGTTCTCTAACTTCATTATGAAGGTGTCAGCCTCTTTGCAGCGATGCCTTTCTTGGTCAAGTTCAGTGATCCCTTTCACTGAGGGCTTCTTGGTCAAGTTCTTCATTAAAACCAAGCTAAGCTGCAGGCCTGTGCCAGATAGATGTTTTGTGGTCAGAGCTCTTAAGTGCCAAAGTCTGGCCTGATGGTTGTATGAACTAATTGTTAGCCCTTTTGGTACTATAAGCTCCTCCTTTCCCAGGAGGTGACGTGAATTTCACAAGTAACTTCCCTCTGAGCACTGTAAACATCCTCCAGGAGCAGCATGACCCTCACTGCTTGCTGGACTAAGGGAACCAGGAAGTGAACCACTGTGTTTGTGTTAGGCATTGGCACTGTGCATGTGCTAAATTGCTACAGGTGAGCTCTAGGGCTGTGAGCTGCCATGGGCTCCTGGAAATGTGTAAGGGGCCGCGGGACTTTGGGAGTTATCAGAAACGCTGCAGTTCATATCCTCATGTTCCAGTGTGCTAGGCCTGGAGAGAGGGTGGCCAGGCAGTGCCCTGGAGCTTACTTCCACAGACCTTCCCTGGGGAGGTTGCTCTGTAGCTGGGACTTCCGCTGCTGCAATCTTTCTTACCCAGATCCAGTGGACAAGAGTAAAGGTGATAGGTTAATTCCAGTGCTTTTCAGTTAAGACACAATCAAGCCATGCTTCTGAGGCTTTTTTCTCCCACTTACAGCACCAAGCACCTCCTGTTGCCTTCCCATAAGGAGCCACAGAGCAAGCAGTGCCCTTCCAGGAAGATCTGTGGAACTCAGTTCTGCTCTTCCAGTTGGCTCACTGTGTCCTGGTGTGTAGAGTGCACTGTGGTCTGTGGCAACTGCTGTCAAAGAAGAGTTTTTGAAGTTTTGATTGGTACCAATAAGCACAAGTAATTGAGAGGAAGCTCCCAACTTTGTTTTTGTCAAAAGAGCAGATAAAGATCTTGGATGGGGACTGATGTCAGAAAGAGAGTCATTCACTGGAAGAATTACAGGTTACGTAGTAATATTGCTAGGACTGAGATTAGAGAAAGCTATCACAAATTGTGTAAATGATAAAGGAACGTAACTGCAGGCTATATTAGGAGTAGGAGTCTGGTTCTGAATTCTTATTTTTAGATGGCAGTCTGATGTTTCCATTGCCAAGTCTGAAATTTGGGATCCAGAAACTCATTAGCAGGCCTTTAGTTTTTGTGGAAGAGATGCAAAAACTAGTTTAAGAATGCCTTCCTTGTCCTTCTAGTCCACAGAATTCCCATTTACCACTCGTGTTTCCAAAAAGCACTGACCAAGTCACCTGCATGCAGCTACTGGAATTCCTGACATGCCTTTATTTTCCTTGCAGTTTCCTAATGCAATCTGCAGCAATTAGCGCCCTTAAGAGTGTGGTGTTAACGATATTTCCGGCTGGGGGTGGCTGCTGACTGCCTGGCACCCAGGGAAGCCTTGCCTCTTCCATCCAGAGATAAATGGCAGGTTCTGAGCAAAGCTCTTAGGCAGTCAGCACACACAAATGCAAACCAGCCAACTCTTACTTACCTTTTATCCCCCTAGGTTCTCCAGCAGCATAAAAGTGCTGACACAATGGTGGCTTTGATGAAGGTTTATGAAGAAGAAGATGAAGCTTATCAGGATTTGGTAACCATGGCGACGCAGTATTACCAGTATTTGCTGCAGCCCTTCAGAGATATGCGAGAACTGGCGACACTGTACAAACTGGAAATCCTGGTGGGTCTGCTCTTATCAAGTGAAAGGCCAAGTTACATAGTGGGGCATTGGCTGCTCTTGGAGCCGTTTAGGCTCAAATCATTTAACATTCTCTGGTTTTGTCTTTACCTACTTTTTTTTTTTTTTTTTTTTTTTTTTTTTTTTTTTTTTTTTTTCCCCCCCTTAAATCCACCAAACATGACAGAGAAATTGAGTTAGGGCAGGAACACTCTCAGGGGATCTCAGAGTCCATGGTACTGACTTGAGTAGGAGTGCAGCCATATTCCACCAGTGTTCCCCTTCCCTACATTTTGAGGACTGTAAAGGAAAACTTCCCACCTGTCTGTGGATTATTCTTTGGTGAGCTGAATTTACAGAGATCTAAGTAGCCTTCATTCAGTGGGATTAGTTTGTGACATTGAGAATGCCATCCCCCGGTGCTGGGACACCGCATTGCCTCCGCTGTGGTAGTAGAGCAGAAGGCAGAGGAGACCTTACCACCCAAAGCAGTTCTCTATTGCTGCTACAGCCTCTTAGAAGTACAGACTCAAACTTGCCACTTTGTTAATTTAATTTTATGTGCATCTTAAAGTGGGAACACATACTGAAAGTTATGATATCCCTGGAAAAGAGAGCCATCTACTATTTTGATTTTTTCTTAAATGGTGTGTTCAAATTTAAATGAGCTGTTAATGTTCCAGAAAAGAGCTGAACTGTTGTAAGTATGCTGTAAAATGAAAATTGGAATGGATGTAACACAAAGTTGGCTTCCATATAAATAATTCAAAGGGGTGCTTAGGCTAGTGAAATCTAGATTTATTTTTTTTTAATGAAGGATTTGAATACTAGTCTTGTACCCATGTGCTCTCTTTGGACTTGAAAATACTCGTATGTTTCTTTTCTTTATCCCTGTTCCTGTGTGAAAGTCTGCCATGCTGGAGAACCTGACAGTGTGAAGTGCTGTCAACACGTGGGGGAAAAATAGAAGAGAACATTGCACGTAGAAGAGTGTTTCTGAGTTACTTTTAGTAACATCTAAAGCACTTCTGTTGGTCATGATTTTTAAGATGGTAGTTTAAAAATATATTAAGAAGTATTTTTCTTAAATAACCCAATTCACTAATCGGAAGTGAATGTTAAAGTCATGATTAGGGAGCAAAGGTTCTGAGTTAACCAGAGAACGAGGAACAGGGTAATGCACAAGCATCAGCAGTGATTCACTTTGTGGCAGGCGAGGGGAAGGTCATGTTTGCCACTGAGCGGTGCCTTGCTTGAATTGTCTGTCAGTGCAGCATAATGTGGGCTGCACCACTTGGTAACCAGCTGACAACTGAGAATTTTGTCTCCTTGCAGAAATCTTTGCAGTATGATAATTTGGGGCCTAAAAGAGTAGCAGCTTTGCAGAAAGATGCTGAAGAATGGACTAAGCGAGCTGAGAATGCTGTGGGCTCCATTCAGGATATAACTGTGAGCTACTTTAAGGAAACTGTAAAGGCTCTGGCAGGTAATCAGAATGGTTTACACAAAAGATTTCATAAATACTTGATTTAGGGTACTGGGAGCTCCTCTTAGCACCTTTGCTAGTCTCTCTTGGCAGACCCTGATGTTAGGGTGAGAGTCCAGCTTAATAAAGAAACATTTTATTCACTGAAGATTTACATTTAACCAATTTGATTTATGCCTTGCATTTTGCTTGCACGCAAACATTATCAAGGACTGAGACTGCAAATCTCTAAATGAAAAATACGCATGCCTTTAACCCTTCATGTACAAGCATCAAGGATTTCCGTATGTTAACTGAGTAGATCACTGTGTAACTCTTAGGGCATGTCTGTGGTACAATGAAGCATTTTGCTTACATATACAAAATCATAAATTCAATTTTTTATTCTTGTAATTTCTGAAGAAGATTCAGAAATTGTTTAGCAGCATCAGCATTTTTACTATTGCAGCTATAGTAGAAACGCGCTAGTGTTACTAGTTTACTGCATTTCTCTCATCTTATTGCAATGTTTTAATCTGCAGCAATGCAGAAACAGATGGAACAAGATCAGGAAAGATTTGGTAAAGCCACCTGGGCATCAGCTTTGCCACGACTAGAAAACCTGAAATGTATGTTAGCTAAAGAAACCCTTCAGCATCTGAGGGCAAGAGAACTATGCGTGAAACAGAAGAGAGCTGCCATTCAGAAAAACGTAAGACCCTGCGAAGCCTCCTTTTCTGTCAACATTTTGTGAAAGGCTGATCAAAATCTACCAAAGGGATCATGGGGAGACTTTCAAACTCCTTGGCTATGAAACAGCTGAGAAAGGCCTCTTCCAGCAAAGCACCTGCATTCTATGCATAGCATTTTACAGGGCTGCAGAGCTGACCCAAATATGCATAAATACTTCAAAATTAAAAATATAACCAATATACTGTTTCTGTACAGGTTAGGAAAAAAAAATCAATTTTTAATTTAACAAGCAAACAACTTGAACTATATGGTTTTCAGCATGATTTTAAGTTATGAAAAAATGCTTCTTTCCATTTTTTTTAATTGCTCCTGCACACATGAAGACATTTAGGAAACGTTAAGATAAATGATTGCATTTTGAGTATCATGTTAGTATTTATGGCACTAACCTTTAAAATTGTTAGTTCTAGGGAGATAAAGAGCAGCTATTATCTGCAGTGGACACTTCAAAATTGAGATATTTGCTTAATTTTATTTTTCTGATCTTTTCTACTTGATGCTATCTAACTGCTGCTAGAAATACCTGATTTTTATTTTCCAAGAGTAGTAGTAATGTTATTTGTGCAGATTATAATGAAGTCTTTTGTGGTAGACTTAAGGTAAAATTACAACTTTAGGCTAATGAGACTCTGCTTCTTGGAGTTCTGCTCCAATCCTTTTCTAATGTTATGTTACTTCCTCACCAAAGCACCTAAGCAGCTACCAGTCAGGCCAGGCTCTGTGCAGATACTTGGGCATCTGTGTAGATTAACTCATGCATGTGTGCTTGTTTCCCGTGTGCTTATTTTGTTATTAATGCTTTTTATTTTCTATTTGGGGCTGTACAGATGGAGAATCTTGATGACAAAGAAGAGAATCTAACTGTGGTGGAGGAACTAGAAATACTTTATTATGAAACCCAACTAGAATTATATAATGTACAGCTGGAGGTATTGAAACATGAAGAGATGCTGCTCATTGTACAGTTGGATGCTTTAAGGAGGCAGATCAAAGGTAAGGATAAATAAATACTTAAGGGCATATCCAAAACGCAGGAGTGGTGGTAGGACAGCTCTGTCTTGTATAGTATATTAAAAAAAAATCTTAAGTCTCACTAGTAGAAAGCATCACTGGAAAACATAGGTGCTGTAGCATCTGTTAGTTGGCCTTCTGACACTTAATTGATAACACAAGTTTTCAAAAAGAAAGCTGTACTGAGAGCTTATCTTGACAGCAGCTGTGATAAATGCATGCACTCACTGGTTTGGCATGTGGAAATTGTGACCTGCTGTAATGGGTTCTGATTTCATCACAAATTTGTTGTAATTTAACATGTAGAAATGGTGAAATACTTCTGTAATGACAAAAAGAAGTGATTATAGCTAGATGCTACTTGAGTGCTGCTTATATTCCCATTTGTCTGTTCATAACATATTTATGATAAAAGTAGGCATCAGTCTTGTTTATGTTTATTTGTGCTCTTTGAATTCTCTGCTACTGTGTACGACTTGAGGTAAACATCACTCCTACTTGTTGCATAATTAAAACCTGGTAAATAATAAAATAAGTCACCTAGTGTTGATTAGAACAGTCTTCAGTTTTCCAGGAAAACTCCAGTCAGTGAAGGTAGAAGTTAAGGCACAGAGAGACATTTGAAAGAGGAAGCTAAATAACAGCAAATGCTAACAACATAAATTTGATCCTGCAAAGCAACCCTGTGAGTAACATGACGTGTTTGCGTAAGACTTTGAAGGACCAAGCTCGGCTCTCGAGCATTACACTTTCTAATAACTAACTCACTGCCTTCAGTGGCTTTAAAAATGTCATTAGTTCTTTAAATGTTTAAATAACTGTGGCAATTTTTGGGTTTTTTAAAAAATGCCAAATGCCTTTTTAGAGAAACAGGATGAAGTTGTTTACTATGATACATGTGAAAATCCTGAGGAGCTCAAGGTCATTGAACAGACAATGGAACAACATTACGCTAACTTGTCAGAAATGACGATGCTGAGGCAGAAGATTAAACAGTTGGAGACAAAGCGTGGGACTGTCTGTGCGAGGAGAGCCTACCTCAGGAACAAAAAAGTAAATGCAGTCCTGGAGATGTGCATTTTCTGTAGCTGATATCATGAGTGTTGACTCACAAGGGATGGACAGGAATCAACAAGGGTTTGGGTGGAGCGTACAAGACAGTATGATACGTGACGTGGTGCCAAGGCCTCCTAAACAGAAAGAGGGCAATGTGATTTTAAGCCAACTTTACTCTCTGCTGTGTGGTGCAAGTGCCTCTCAAGTGTATTGAGAGCACAGACATATGTGGGTGACCCAGGAGGTGTTCCCCTATCAGCTAAACCTCATGCAGAGCCCTGCTGTGGCCAGCTGGAGCTTTGCCCTGGCAGCCTTTCACAAAGCAGCTGCAGCACAGGAGAAAACCTGGCCTGCAATGAAGGAAGCTGCACTGACAGAACAACCCACACAGCAATGCTTACGTTACCTTTGAAGGGGAGGGAAGGGGAGATCTGACTACTGCAATTCCAGCCTCTCCGTTCTGTGCAAAAGAATTTTTTCCCCCTTTTTTCCCATTTGAAGCAGAACAGTAGGAAGACAAGTTGAGATCACAGTTGACTCTCATGAACCTTCCCAGTGAGCTGGGCTTACTTTATACCTGTACAGTTTTGCTGAGGCAGAGAGCAGAGTTTAAGCTCAAGTCTGTCTGGCCATTTGCCCCTTGCTAGCCTGGACAAAGTGGGAATGACATTGGAAATGCTTTGTGAATGATCATTGTCTCTTGCTTGCAACTGCTTCCTTGGCAGACACTTCCTTTGCTTCTGTTTTCATTCACTTAATTGCTGTCTATTGGTTACATAACACTACAGCCGAATGCCAGATGATTTGCAAATGCTTACACAGCCATGTGGATAATTCCCCTCTGTACAGTGACAAATAGCGACTCCTGGAGAAAATACTGAAGCCTGCAGTTTCTCTGAGGCACTTTGTTACTAACAAAATGTACCCCTGTTAGGCATTTGTTGTGCTTCACATACCTTTGCTTCCCTCACCTTTGTACATAGGAGCTGTGGCAAATAATGGACAGAGGGAAAGTAGCCCTGTATTTGTGCAGTGCCCTTCTAATTTCCTTCTTGCCTTCTTTCTCATGTCTTAGTGCCCCATCCCTCAAGGTGGTACTTAGGTGAAATTTCTTCAGAGTTTGCTGCTACTTTTTTTTTTTTTTTTTTTTTTTAATCTAAATGTAAGACAGAGGGGTCTGTTAAGATCTGGGTATACTCCCTCTGGAGCATGAATAACCCTCTCACTTGTTAGGATAAAAAAATCTCATTGGCTTTAGCCATGAAGGAATCCCACGTAAATCACCTTCAGGGTCTCACATCTGCCACCTGTTGAGCTTAGCCATCCTTCATGGCACAGCCAAGCCCTTGGCCTTGGTCATCGTTAGTGGCTTGTGCATGGGAGTTAGTGGCACAGATGGCACAGGGTGAATGTGAACTGACTAAGCACTGCATGGGTTTTGCTATTCTACCAGGATCAGTGTGAAGCGAACCATCGACAGAGGCTGCAACAGGCAGAAGAGAGCAAGAAACGCTTCCTGCAGCATCACAGCATACAGATAGTGAGTACTAAATAGCAGCCTTGGAGGATCTGGCAGCTGCTTGTTTTCTCATGTAAATGCTCACTTACTTGTGTTTTAATGCAGAAAAGAGACAAGCAAAAAGAGGAGGAGAAAAAGAAAAAAGCTTGGATAAGCCAGGAACGTCAGAAAACACTGGAGAGACTGAAGACATTCAGGGAGGTAAGTAATGTGAACTACAGTAGTCCTAAATGGTGTCAGAACACATCGGAAAGTAGCCATAGCTCACAAGTGAGCATGATCCAAATTGATGACCACTGCTTCGGTAGCCTGAAAGGACTGTGTGTAATGAGGATTCAGTCCATTTAGGAAGTAATTTCCAGGTGCAGAGCCTGCTGCAAATAATAGAAATGAGGAAATGACTTTGAAAGAAATACCTTTATGTTCCTTTAAACGTGGTCAGTGTTCAGGGTTGTCCTTGAGTGGTACAGGTTTGTTCTCTGTGGCTTTTTGTCTCTTTGGGGATGCTGTTTTGGCCAAGCCAATGGTGACTCTTTGCTTTACTATTTGTTTTTCAGAAGTGTCCAGCTCATGTTGTGCTGAAAACATCTTGTCCACAACCTCTCAGTCCCAGGTTGCCACAAAGTGTCACCCAACGGCCTGCTGTACCGCGCCCTACACCTTCATCAAGAACAAGGCCAGCACCAGAGCAGCCGAAGAGCTTGCTGATAGTAGAAACCAAAGCATCAGAAGCTCCACAGGAGAATATTCCAGCAGATACTCCTGTCCAGATTCTTGTTACTGCTGGTGAATCAAAACAACAAAAGGACAGCAAAGAGTTGGTGGTCTCTCCGTCCTCCCCTCCGCCACCACCGCCACCTCTACCACCTCCCCCCCCACCTCCTCCCTTACCTCTCCATTTAAAGACACAATCTCCAGTAGAGGACAATCCACTTCCCCTTAGAGCTGATGGCCCTGCAGAAAGCTCTGCACTGCACAAACAGGGTGACTCAGCTATGAGGTCTATAAATAATTGCATAGGTAAGTAGGCTCACATTGACTGGTGTTTTCCATTTTTCATTGTTTGTATTTTTCAGTTTTCCCTCTGTTTCTGGCTAGTGGTAGTGTGCACTCTCACTCAAGAGAATGAAGCCCTTAGAAAGCTTAGTTTGAGACCACATAAAATAACACTGACTGTTACTCAGAACCCTGAATGAGTAACTGATTTGTTGATCCAGTTTGATGTGCTTCACCAGGGTCCTGACTTCCAGAGCGTGTTTTTGGGAAATGCTGTCAAGTTGGACATTCTGGTCAATCTTTTACCACATTTGAACTTGAATTTCTGCTGTAATTCTACATCTGTAAAGTAAAGCCTTACAAGTTAGGTTAAATCATGCTTAACGACAGCACTACTAGTTCTGTGGAGATCTTAATTCAAGACCTGTATTTCTCATGAGCCCACTGGTGTAATAGGTAGAAAGGTGCCAGAAGAAATTCCAAGGAGAGAGGGGATTTGTATTATTCATGTTGATGAGAAGCAGTCTTTAGTACCAGACTTACTTTTGCCACAGTTTTACAACAGTTTAACTGAATGTGTCATTTTGATGGTGGATTAGTCACCTATCCAGTCAGAAGACTACTGTGGGTAAATCTGTGGTTGTGCTGAGGCTATTCTTTAGTGTTTGTGATTTCCATACTACAGAGCTAACAGCTGGGCTGCTTGCATTTCTAAGGCATACACAGCCTGCGTCCATTTACGGTGTGCTTTGTTTCTAAATAAAGGTTTCTTAAGAGAATTCATGCGGAATTCAACCATGATTTGAAAGGCAGACGGATAGCTTTGGCATACTTGCATTCCTAGGGCAAAAATTCTGCTCTGTTACACCTCTGCTTTGTTAGTAAGATCTGCAGGTGTAATTGAAGGCTGAACTCTGCAATTGAAACGCAGTAGTTTGAATGAGAATAGAGCTCAGCAGCCTCTCAAGGCTGTGCTGGTTACATCCTGCTAACAGGCTTATTTTTGCCTCTAAAGCAAGCAGATATTCTTACTATGTCAGGCAGATTGATCTAAGTTGGAAGGCAGCAATTTTTTATTGTCATTTTTCACAGTAGAGCTTATACTAGACTGAAGCAGGTCTTTAAATGTAGTACATTCCTTTTCCTTTTCAGACTGTTCACAATACATCTAAGCAGCCTTTGTATCCCCTCAGTTAAAAGGCAAACCACAGGCAGAAACACCGAGGAAAGTTCAGCATTTTTAGTTCTTCCAAGGTGTGAGGATGTACAAGCAGTTGAAGGGCTGAGATGCAGTCAGGTTACCATGACAAACCACTGTGCATCCAGTGGAACAGTGTGCTGGCTTCAGGCTGAGAGGTCCATGGGATTACTGTACCACAGATGCTCATAAAAACCTTTGATGAGCAACAGGAGTCGTACACCAGAGTATTTTGACTCCTACAGGAACAGCCTTGATAGTAGCTAATATTTACTACCACTCACAGCCTAGCATTGATGTTTCATGAATTTTGGATAAGAAAAATCCATTTTTGCTTGTTGGAGAGGTCTGATAAGTTGCATACACCTATTTTATGAAGAAAAACAGCATGTTAATTGCTGTAATAGTAATCGATAAATTATTGCCATAAGAACATACTGCAGCAGCTTTGTGAACACATTGTGTTATACATGGGCTACTCTTGTCTTTGCACATGGAAAGCCAGGAGAGGTTCATATTCTGGTGCTGAAAATAGTCTCTAATGTGTTATCATACTTTCCAAAGGCAGTGTGTCTTAGCACTCGTTAGTCTGGCTACTCTTTTACCACGCAGCCCATTTGATTAATAGGTTTAAGACTTAACTTACTGGAAGGCTTTGCGAGACAACTTTGTGCATCTTTGCTTGATCATTTTCTGGCATATCTATCACTCTGAAGATACCACAGAATTCAGCAGAATGTTTGTTTTATTTTCAGTGCTTGATGTTAATCTCATAACCCTCTGTGCACCGCGCATGACAAAAATACTTTCAGCTGTGAAGCACAGATGGTCTGGACCTGTGGCTGTAGGAGTCGACTGCTGTCCAGGGATCCTGCTTTCCCTGTCTGACAGTCTGAAGCTAGCAACAAAGAATTCAACAAAAGGAGTAAACCACAAATTACACCATGTAGTAAGAGACCAAGTAGAAGCTTACTTAATGTGGTGTTCTTTATGGTATGAAGTTCAGAAAGCCTGAAAATTAAATTGTGTTGTAAAATGGCAATTATTTTTTAAGTCCATACAGAAAAGAGCTGCCTGCCTGCCTGCTTAGAGCCCGATCTATCTCCCACTGACTTCAGTGGTGTAGTTTGAAGCTCTTCTACTCAGATCCTTTCATTTTTCTCTTGACTGAGCAAAAATGCAATTGACAGTCTCAGCAGGCATCTGAGCAAACTAGTAGGAATGGTAGATTGTTTCTAATACAAAGTACAGGAGGTTTTTTGGTTCAGTAATTTTTTTTTTTTTTTTTGAAAGCCCATAAATTTATGACAAAAAAGAAGCATTCTCCTTTGTGTGTGATTCTTCGTTAGTGTGCAACCTTGTATTATGTTGAAGAGGTGCTGGATTCTCAATTCAAGATACAAAGGTTCAACTCTTCAGTTCCAGAGCTTGGCATTGCAGAAGCTTGTAAGAGTATGCCAGAATGGACCATTCTTTTTCCTGTCTCTAGTAAAAATGAGAGAAATAACCCTGAGCACATGGGTAGAGTTCTTTACCTCTTAAAGTGTGGTTATTTTGTTCTTTCTTCTGGTAACAATAGACTTATCTGTTGCAGGTACAATGGATGAGGTTTTGGCTTCTCTAAAACGTGGTGAAGTTCACCTTCGCAAAGTGGAACAGTCAAATCCGTATGCCTCTGTAAAAGACAGCATCCTCTCTGCCATACGGCAAGGAGTTAAACTAAGAAAAGTGAATCGAGATACTGAGAAAGATGTCAGTAACGAATCCTCTAATGATCTGGAGAGAAGCATTAAGGCAGCCATCCAGAGAATTAAGAAAGTGTCTGCTGATTCTGAAGAAGAGGAAAACAATGATCAGAATAATGGAGAATGGGACAGCTAACCAATTTAAAGTAACAGACTACTGACTGGAACATAGTATTGGTCTCATTTTGCACACTGTAGAAGAATGTATCGTTCAAAATGAAATAAGTGTGATTGCGTAAGTGTGTGTGTTCTCATGGTGCAAAATTTTCTGTAGAGTAGAAGGATCCTGATGGTTTTCTACTGGAGTTACAGATTCTTATTTTTGCATGAGTTATCATATTCAAAATTATGCTTGCTAGAGTCTTATTTTTGCATGATATATTCCAAAATACGTTTGCATTATTAGATATTTCTGGCTCAAGTATGTAGAATTTTCACTGCATCAGAAGACAGCTAAAATTCTACAGTGAAACATACATTATTTAGCTTGTTACTACATTGTAGGTAACACTATCACAAAAACTCTTCAGGAATGAAACTGAAAATCTATTTTGTCACATAAAAGTATAACACAATCTGTGATGGTAAAGGCAGACCATAACACTTAGCATAATTCAGAATTTTTCATTCCTACCTCTGTTGCCTAGAACTTTATTTAAAATGTTGCTTATCTAACACAGTTCACTCAAATAACTACATTGGATACTCCACTCGTCGTCATGTTGTAAAATGTGTGCTTACAAAAGAGCTTCGCAGTGTTGATGGGGTTAATTACTATCAAGTTTGAGATAGAAATTACTGTAGTAATTACTGAAAAGTTTACTTTTTAGTCAGAAGCTTAAATGTAGTGTTTCTAGATGCAAAGTGTTTTTCATTGATTTGTAGCTGCAATGAACTGTTGGTGTGGGAGGGAGCCAAAATATTGTATATAATATTTTCTTGGATGTAGCCCTGTAAAACAGAGCTGCATTTCTCCACTGAGAATGTTAATACATGTTTATAGCTACTCTGATGAATTTAAGTTACCTGATAGCCTTATAAATAACAGTTATTTGCATTGTGCCTGGAACCCGACTATTTAAAAATTCAACCACACTTCATTTAAAGACTCTTTATATTTTAGGTAATTAGTGACAAAAATTATTCACAATTTATTCTGGAATTTATACTGACCCTTAATAAAAGTATATCCTGACAGAAGTGGATTCAGTGTGCTCTCATTTTCAGATTCTGCTGTGACATAAAATTCACTTGCACTGCAATACTCTGGATTTTGATAACAAGTGTCAACTACACAGCAGCCATGTTGTCATGCTAATGGTGTATGTAAATGCCCTTGTTTTCTCAAATATTTATGAAATTTAAATCAATAGCAAGTTTGCAAATATGGTGCCTTATCCCTGTCTTAATGTAGACATCTATTTAATTAGTAAATGCAGCAATTTTCATGACAAGAAATAGGGGGATTAATTTTTTACCATTTTGTCTTCTGCTTTTTTGGGAGTGAGATTTTTTTCTGTTCACTGACACCAAACCAAGCAGACAAAAGTGGCAGCAGAAGCACAGGCCCATGCTTTATCAACACGAGACACTTCTGATATGATGCCTACATAGGGGAGCTTGTGCCCACAGGGCTGCTATGTGCCAAGACCAAGCACAGCTGGGTGCAAAGGCCTCACTGAGCTGGGGAGGGGCAGGGGTGTTTCACAGCACAGGATTCAGCATCCCCCATGCTGAATTTCTCACCTAGAACAGGACCGAGGACAAAATCTCGTCCTTCAGTAGGATGAAGCTGAACAAAAACTTATTACGACCATGGAGAGCTCTTCCTCAAGGTTAAATGAGATATGGGCTCTTGAGTTTAATGTTTTGAGGTGTGGCTGAAATGAAGAAAGGGACAAAACAGAACAATGTGTATCTTTCCAAATCTGCTGTGTTTTCAGCAAGCCCCGAGGCCTGTTCCTGGCATTGCTGCCACACTGTGGCCCAAGGGACACTGGTGCCCCGCGGCCATGCGTGCGTTTGCTGCTGTGAGGCTCAGTTTGTTCCACAGGGCCAAGCCACAGCAGCTTTTCTTTGAGATGCCTCAATATAAGAGGACCAAAAAAGATTCCTTACTGAAGTACTTTCAGATTTATCTTCTGGCTCTCTGTGACTGTGATCTGTACTGTGCTGCTGGCACTGGGCTATTTGCACCATGCAGGGACAAAAAAATGGAGAAAACAGGGTGGCTGCTTGGCTCTGTGCTTGGCTCTGCTGGACAGGACTAATATTAATCTGCAGAACTGCTGTGAGAGCTCTTGGAAAGGTAAAGTATCTTCTTAAAGTATCTCCTCTGGGGCTAGTAAATGGACCCCTCAGTGGGAATAGTCTACCCTGACTGTCCAGCTGCAGAAATTGATTTGTTAAACCTGAGAAATGCAGCTGTCCAGCTTTAAAGGGTTAATAGTGCACAGAACAGGTAGCCCAGCAAGGAGGCAAAAAAATGGTTCCTACAAACCAGTCAGCATCCTGGCAGCGTGTGAGCTCTCAAACTAGACGTGGGCATGCCAGGCAGCAGCTGGAGGTATTTTTAGGGAGGTTTAAACTTAATGTATTCAAAGACTATTTGGTCTGATGGGGAGAGTTTCCCTTTGACAGCCCAGCCCTGTGATCGCAGCACGAGCAGGATCACACACAGTCGGCACCCAGTGCCTCGGAAGCTCCTCCTCACAAAGCTCCTCTGTGAAGCAGCCCCCAGCAGGACACAGGGCTGATTCTCAGGCTGGGGATGAATTATTTTCTTCTGCAAAATGATAATGCATTAGGTGAGTCAGGGCTGAATGTGGACACCCCAAAGTGATCCAGAGGCTGATCTAACGGGGTCTTAAAGAAGGATGTCACTTGGTTCGTGCATGTGGTCTCAGCTCAAAGAGCCTCCTTGGATTTGTTTAATACCATTTGACAATTGATACTGATGTATGTAATGTGCTTCACCCAATGTTAAAGACCCCAAGGACTCTCCCCATTCAGACCATGGGCTCCTCCTGCCCCCAGCTGATTTCTAAGCTGTGCTGCTGGCAGTGGCCAGGGAGCAGCCTGCACATCCATGCCCTCATGGCTCTGAATGGCCTGAGGGCTGCAGCCGGGTTGATGGTATTGGGCAATGCCTGCCAGCTCGGTGTCACTTCTCCAACCCATAAATGAGCAACCCCAAGGCTTCACCGCCTTATGGATGGCTCCGACAGGGCGTGCGTGTTGTACTTACCTATTTCTTTAGCCTGTTTTAAGACATATCATCAATGCAAGCAGAACAAGAGGGCCACACCATGCCTGACAGCTGCAGGCACTTGCGTTTCTCTGCCTTCTTGTTAAAACAGCTGGACAAAGGCTGAAATCCCATTGCTGGTGCTGCTGCTGCTGGCCTCCTGCTGCCCCTCATGCCCCAGAAACCCTTTCGCCCACTTCCAGTCACTTCTTTTATCCCTTAAAATGAGAAGATGCAGTTGTATGTCAGGACACCTGGAGCAAGAACAAAGCTGATTGGTATGAAAGCATTCATTAGGAAAACAAAAAGATGAAAAATGCTTCTTGCTGCTGTCCTTCTTTACAGAGAAGAGGTGGGTAGCTAAGTGTGCACCCTTTGAGAAAAATGAGATTTGAGGTTACACATGCTTTCAACTGAAAAGCATTTTTAATCCCCAAACTTCCTGTTTGCATCAGAGAGAACAGTTGCACACTGCATGCCATAATAACGTGGTATTGTGAGAAAGAGGGATGCATCATTTCAATTAAATCCACAGTGATGATAAAAGGTGAATGGTATTGAAGGCATCTTTTAATAAATGCCACAGCAGAGCCTGGCAGTGGAAGCAGCTCAGAACAATATGTGACCGAATCCCTGTGGAGGGAGCACACACTGGAAGCTGCTCCAGAGCATGGCGTATTTTTTCCTGGTGAAAAAGCGTGTGATTTTCATTCTCAGCATGTCATGCTATGCTGAAAGCAAGAAGCAGCAGAATTAAATCTGCTCAGGTAGCAGTGACATTAACAGCTCAGCTACTAGTGAAAATGCTGTGTAAAACAAGCCATCCCTAGCAAGCCATTGCTCTAGCATTAAAAACGATCCACTAAGTGCTCAGAAAATACACTTAACCACAATCTAACCTTGCTTATTTTCCACTGGACACCCCCTCCTGCCCCAGCTCCCCAGCCCCTTCTCAAGCTCCCCTCCGATCATCTCCTAAGCAAATCCTCCAGGTTTTGGGAAACCTATAATTAACCTGCAGCTGGGAAAAGGCACTCAGCGTCCTACCAGGAGACTGGTCTGGGTCCAGTTTGATTCAGTTAGTCACTCTTAATGTCATAACACTTCCAAATGCCCTCTGTCCCAGGGCAACATGTCTTGCCTTACTCTGAACACCATCCTATGGATGTCTGTTCAAAAGCACAGGGTAGCTCAGAACCAGCAGCCGCCCCCACTCCATCCCAGCTTCCATCCACCTCCCACAGAGGTGGGTTTGAGAGCACCAGGACCAGTGACAAGGTCCTGGCCCTCCAGCCGTGGACACTACAGGCGCTGGGGTGACGAAGCGGATCTGTCCTGCTCCAGGAAAGATGCTCAAATCGATATTCATCAGCAAGTGAGTCACTGCCCGTCCCACGGTCTCTTCCTGCTAAGCAGTGGTGACGGCAAAAAGGGATTGAGCGCCTACACGTCCCCTAGCCTACACGGAAACTCTGCTGCCGTCCCCTCCTCCAGAGCCATCAGGCCAAGTACTTCAGAATAAATATGCTGAGAAATGTGCACAAACACACGAGTCCGCAGCCAGGCACACAGAGGGGCAGAGCAGAAGTACATTCTGTCTGTTGTGCCCAAGGGAGTGCTTTTCACAGGTAAATGCTGTGGAAATCAGATCCTGGGGAGGCATAGCCTATGTGGGACCCCAGGGGACAAGGCCACTGCCTGCCCTGTGAGGGCAGGGTCCCCATGCCTTCACCTGCCTCACTGGACCAACCTCTGTCCCCGCAGGATCGCTGCCAGCACTGTTTCCCATGGTGATGTGAGTGGCTTTCTGGCAGGGTTGCAGTCATCTGTACAGCTATAATTAACCTTCAGCTGGGTAAAGAGACATCTGGACTGGAGGAGAACCAGGCATCTAGAGGAAACCCCTTGACATGTGCCTCCTCTGCTGGCCTCAAGTATGAAGAAACACTCGCCATTGAGGAGGGGGATGTTTGTCATCTGCTTGGCCACATCATGATCCAGCAGCAAACAGCAAGAAGAGGCTGGGAAGCGAGCTGGGATATGAAGCAGCAGCTTGCATCCCCTGGGGATCTCATGCTCAGTGATATGTTTGCACACATAGCACTCCCATAACCTTCACCTTCATGTGTATTTATCACATACAGAAACAGGGACTTGTACATCAATAATTGTCTGTCTGTGCCTTTATTTTTTTTGTTGTTTGTTTTGTTTTGTTTTGTTTGTTTGTTTGCTTGAAAGAGAAGACATGATCAGCAATGCTGGTTGTATCCCAAAATGACCAAAAATCAAATTTATAACAGCAACTATATCTCCTTCTGAAGAAAACTTTCCAGGGTTTGTTCAAAACCTCGACAGGTTGCCAGTTCACCTCTGTGAGATACAAAAGCAGGAAAGCTGAAGCTGTGCTACTCTAGGGTGGGGACATCTCACCTGATGGAGGGGCCAGGACCCTGGACCCCACTGCCATCTTCCATTTGTACCAACAAGGCACACAAAATCTCAAATTAATGGAGAAGAGAAATGCTGCTGTGCAACATGTCACTGCCTCTTCTGTTTCTCTCTCTCTCTTTTCTTTTTTTTTTTTTT